>QYTT01094043.1:59800-98648 GCA_006980735.1 Dasypogon diadema | reverse complement strand
ATTGAGGTAGTTGGAAATTTGGTTTCCGAAAGTAATGAAGCTAGAAAATCTGCACTTCTTTTTGTCTCAACAAAAACCATTGTGCCACCCGGTTCACTTTGCTCCAACACATCCTAAAAGTTAATAAAAAATATAAAACCCCGGCCAAATTTATTATTAATTTAAATAAACCGTTAATTTAGTCCTTTTTTCAAATTTAGATACTTCATAGAAATTCTGTTCCACATCACTACAAGCCCCTCCAACAATACCGATCGCTAAAAATACATAATTATTAAGAAATTGGCCGGCCAATCTCTGGATTTCTTCAGGAAAAGTTGCAGAAAACATAAGAGTCTGTCTTTCCCCCTAAAAAAAATATGCATCCATTTAATTTTCGACAAAAAAACCCAACGCGATTTTAGATATTACCATTGCTGGCATCGTTGGATTATTCATTATCTTCTCTACAGATGGCATAAAACCCATATCTAACATTCGATCAGCTTCGTCTAAAACGACAAACCGTGTGTCTTCAAAAGTAATAAAACTTTTATCCACAAAATCAATTAATCTGCCAGGGGTGCAAACCAAAATGTGACATCCTTTCTATAACAGATATATAAAAAAAAGGGAGAGTTAGTGGTTCCCGTGTAAAATAGCACTAAAAATAACTCACCGCAATATTGTCACCTTGATGTTTTACAGCCGTTCCACCGTAAACAATGGTTATTTTTAAATAAGACCCCAATGAAAACTTCCTTGCCTCATTAAAAATCTAAAATAAATGCAAATGCAAGAAAAACATTCTATACATCCTTTTTTTTTCTTTTTTTTTAGAGCGCTCTCCGACAACCTGCAGGCTCTAGAGAGACCGCTCTCAATTTATGGTTCACCGTTACCACCTTCGAGGAGAGAACTAAAGGAGGTGACATATTAAGAATAAAGCGCAGCCATTTTCAAATGCAGAACTGTATGCCAGGGTCGACGTTAAAAAATGTCATTTTTGAAGTCTTCCTACGAATTGTTGGCGGCAATTTGTAACTTTTGTAACTACGCCACTGCGTCAGACCCCCCAACAAATTTGGCAATATCAACACAACCATCTGCTTGCAATATTATCTAGAAATTTTCCCGAAATAATAACTAATCTGATCATGTTATTGCAACTATTTCATAAAATAATTTTCTGTCTACCTTTTTGTTTAAAAATTTCTCTGCAATTTTGACAGCGAAGACCCCCACAAGAAGAGAGAGTATGAGTTTTTGGGCTACGCTCTCATTCGTACATTTTAGCATAGAATGCCATCTCCTTTAGTTCTCTCCTCGAAGGTTACCACTATTTGCATTCTATATATTCAGAAAGAACACAAAAGCAGCAATCTTAAGGTTAAGTTAAGGTTAGCTTAGTTACTTAACCAAATCCAAAATAGTTTAACTAGCGATTGTAGACAAATCTAAAACACTTACCTGAATGCTTAACTCACGTGTAGGTGAAATAATAAGGGCATGAGGTTTCCCAATGTGCAATTCTCTGTTATTTGTTAATAAATCGTTAATAATAGGTAATAAAAATGCAGCCTGAAAATAAAATGTCGCTTAAACAAAACAAGACAGCTAAAAACGTATTTAAATTTACAGTTTTTCCGGAACCTGTTTGTGCACAGGCCATTAGATCACGTTTCGCCATAATAATGGGAATCGAATTCTTTTGAATAGGAGTGGGAACTGTATAACCAGACTTTTTTATATTTCCTAATACGAAATCTTTGAGGCCAGACTCTTCAAATGAAGATATTGCCGGTGGGGCTCCAGGAGTTACCTACAATATTTAGTTTTAGTCTAAAAAGTTAATCGGTATCAATTAATAACTCACATTAACTGGAATTTTATCATATTTATTAAAATTAATTCCGCTACTTATTCCTGAATGGAAAATTTCGTTTTCGTCATCGGTCGGTTCGGGAGGAATGTAGAATTCTCGCGGTTTTTCACTGTTTTGTTGTTCTATGGTAAACAGTGCAAATATAAATTTTAATGGATTGGAAATAAAATAATACCTCCATCTTCATCCCGATTATCACCCCTACCTCTACCACCGCCTCCACGACCATTACCTCGGCCGCCGCCACGTCCACCTCCTTTTCTGTTTCCAAAATCTTAAAAAATCTTCATTCTACATAAAGCCCTAATAATAATAATAATAATAAATCAACATACCATCATTATCCGGATCCCGGAATTTATCGTTATTCCATCCATTCTCTTCGTTTCTCCTATCCCCACCATATCTTCTATCCCCACCATCTCTTCTGTCCCCATCATCCCTTCTGCCCCCTCGGCCTCCTCCACGGTTTCCACCCCCACGACCTAGAACAATATTCCCCCGAATTTTAGAAGACACTTTTTTATGTTATCTTTTACCTCTACCACCGCCGCCGCCGCGTCCACCTCTACCTCCCCTATCTTTATTGAAACCACCCTCTGTGTCATATGCACCAGAATCAAAGGCGGGCGAAGTCTCGGCATTATCATTCCAGTCATTTTTGTCATTCCACTCGTCATTTGGCTGCTGAAAACCATCTTTTGAAGCATCACCAATATAATTGCCTCTTCCAAATGACTTCCCAGAACTCACCTTTTATGGATAACAAAAACTTGATTACTCTAAATGACAATCACTTACTTATCTTTGTTTATTGCACAAACAAACTTAGCGCATACAGCCCGAACATAACCTCAATAAGCTTTTGCGGCTTAATCAATGTTCCGTACAAACTTCACGTTTACATACTTTAATAAGTAACTACAGGAATTCATACTTACATAGTCGTCCCATTCGTCAGCCATAACTAGGGAAGAGAAAAACATTTTTATAAGACTAATGTTAGATCCAATTTCGCAAACAAATCAAAATTTGAAACTAGTGATTTTCCTCTACTGGTAAAGTTTCAAGGACAATAATGCTTTACTGAACGAAATATTAGGATTGGTCGAAATTTAGGGCTCGTTCTCATTGGCAACCTTTAGCAATATTCATCAGATTTGAAATAATTAAAGCAAAGATTGCAATTGAAAACTCATTACTTCTAACCAGAAATCATTTCCTAAAACTTTGGGAATTTTCACTTCAGTCAAGTTATGTTAGAAATTTTAGACCACTTATAAAAGTTACTTCCCGGCGGTGTCCTACCTGTTTATCTCTGTTAAAATAATGAAGGGACCTGAACACGATCACTATGGTCACAAAACGCAAACTATAAATGGATGGTAACCGCAACAACTGATGTCGGTATTAAAATTACTTGATGCGTTCCCACAACTCTGCAGTCAATGTAGCAGCAACAAAAATTTGGCGCAAACTGTTATCTATGGAATTTGATGACTGCGGTTGCCGGTCGTCACTGATTTTGTGATAGGAACACATGAGAAAGGCATAAGATAGGAATATGTGGAGGCGTGGGAAGCATATGGCACAAGTTTTTATATTTAATTGCATCAAATATTCGGGCAGAAAATACAAAAACTATTATACAAAAATTATTAAAATTATTTGGGAATGAATAAAAGTTTGAGAGAGCGCTAAAAATTTCTTTTGACCTATTTTTGAACTAAATCATGAGAAAGCGAGCATAGTCATTGATTTGATTTTATCCAAGTACATCGACTAAAAAGTTTTGTGTTAATTTAACTAAAAGGATTCATATGAAGGTGACTTGGTTACGTATTTTAATACCAAAGTTTTTACAAGAACACTTTTTACTTCCTCTATCCTAGGTCTGAACTAGTAATTTCTGGCCTAACCGAACCCATAAAAGGGGGAAACTCCACAGTTGCTGTTACTTTATTGGTTAAGTGTGGATATATACATGATTTTTTATTCAGGAATGGTCCAGTCCCTAATATAAACCACTGAGATATAATAAAAATATGAAAAGGCGTTGTTATTCTAAGAGTGGCACCACTTTGTTGTTTACCTTATTCGTGAATGCGACGCACGTTAGAAAATTTTAGCTGCGTTTTTTTGGCAGCCAAATACAGAATTGTCATACATTAACTGGATTAAATTAACTCCAGAGTTAATATGTTTACTCGGTTATTTAAGTGTCTCTGCGAGAAAATAGATGGCGCTTATTGAAAGCTTTTGTGTTTAAAAGTTTATTTTGCTCATCACAACAATTAAATCAAATATAATTGCAAGCAAAACTAATTTCTAGATGATTTTCAAGTTACAACCGTTCTGTACTTATCTCGAATTTGGTTAAAGAGGAAAAAAAATTTTTCTACAAATTTCTTTGCTCTGTTGTTCCGCTCCTTCTTTGCCATATGATAGATTGTGTCGCTCTTGTGAGCTTTCATATCTTCGTTGCTTAAAAACACAGCTTGTAAGTTTTTTAATAGCTGTGTTTTTTTTTTGCCAATGGATTTATGAAAGCTCAAAAGAACGGTTGGAATCCATGGAGTACAGGGTTACCAGGTTATCTCTTCTTTTTCTTTTCTTAAGAAAGTCCGAGGAAAGCAAAAGCCGTTATTAACTTGAAAAACGCAGCTTTCCATTTAAGAAAAGTTATTAATAATGATCTAAAAATAGTTGTTTTGTATATTTTTACCAATACCTGCCAATATTTGTAGCTGTACAAGTTTTGAATAGTGATGGAATTTGAATTCAAATCTTAGTGTGACCTTCTTAACACATTCGCTCGAACTACGAGTATACTCGTGAAGCTTTTAAGCTCTCTCTTACGAAATGTATTTTTACATATATTTTTCTCACGAAAGTTTTTCTACTAATTACTTCAGTGAATAGAGCATACAAAGAACAGATTTACTGCCTACAACGCAATCTTGTTTTGGAAAAATAATAATCAAAAATTGTATATAAAACAGTTTTTAAAAGTTAATAAAATGGAATAAACAGAAAAAGCACGACCGTTTTTCAATATTTCTTAATAATTCAAGTTCTTTTTTATATTCTATTTGTATAGAACTAAAAAAAAACATGTAATACAGAATTTCGATACCCATTTTTTATTAAAAAGTTTATACTTTTATTATGCCAGTAGGAAATCGGGACCATTGATGAACACAGGAATGAATAATTTCATCGAAGAATAACACAAGTCGCTGTGGCATCAATGACATGGTAATGTAAAGGGCAAGGTAACAGGGAACATTTACAATTTGAGTGCCAAACGGTGGTGCGACCATGTTTTCCCGTTCACTGTAAAAAAGCCCCAGTTAGTGCAGCATTAAGTTGGTTTATAAATTATTCCTAAATTAGTTTTTTATTCTATTGAGGATTGGTAGCCACTGCAACAATACCTGCATCTTCTCAGTAATAAGTGAATGCAAATTGCGTGGTTATCCGTAATGAATTATTATCAAATATCAAGTAAAATGCACAAAAATGAGACAGAAAAGGGCTGTGGCACATAAGCGGGTAATGAAAAGAGTATTGTACCAGAGAAATTTGCGTTTGTTTCTGAATTCTGAATGAAAGCTTTCGGATGTTCTAATTAGCAAAGAAATCAAATGGGATAGAATAAGAATTGAACTCAAAGTAATGAAGTTCTGTTTTTTTTTTAGTTGTCTTGTTTAGCAGTGCTATTCTACTGTGATAATGCCTTTTATGAGTCAACAACTACCTCCTTCTCCAATTACCTAGCTCCTAACAGCGACAGTGCACACTTTTTCTCAACTTTTTACCCAGCGGTGCTTCTTCCAAGGGCAGTAGACTGTGAAGTGTTTATTGATTGCAGAATAGAGTGAGGGAGAAATGTACTCAATTGAGGCACTGCTGGACAGAAGGTCCAGAACAAGCACAAACTGTTTGTCCTAGGAGCTAGCTGACTAGTCTTTCTGTTATTACTTGGTTAATATTACTGCTATATTGCATAATGTGTACAAGTTAGTGAATGGGTAAAGTCCTAGGCTACAATAATGTGGAGCCGAATCAGCCTTATCAGATCATAACACTCGAATTTTTTTTGCCATGAATGAGGCAAATTTCAAGGCTTGTTTTAAAACAGAGATCGAGAATTCTTTGAATAATGAACAAATGAGGTTAACAATCAAAACTTCGACAAAATAGTGTAAAATCTCCGGGCTCTTCAGTGAACTCTTTTTGTCCCTGCGTCTCCACTAGCATTTTTTTTTTTGCTGCCATGAATGAGGCAATGGCTTGCTTTAAAAGAAGTATCGAGAATTTTTTAAAACTTCTTACCTAGCTTTCACTGATATTCCCTTATTTATGGCAACAACAAAATTAGATTAGTACCCTAAAGAGAAAATTCTCCATCAATAGCCGAAAATGTCTGCAAAAGCAGCAGGGGCATAGTGGCGAACTCAACCGGGAACAAATGACTTCTTATGATTACCTGGGAAGAACTAGCGGAATGCTTATTCACCCGGCTTTATCCCGACCATAAGCTAAGCACATCAAATGCCCCTAATATATGGCCCCAAATCTGCACCACGAGTCTCACTCGTCTGAGTAATCTGATTGGGTCAGAGTCCGACTCGTTTAAGTACGACAAAGTACAAACAATTAAGCAGGCTTTTGAACATGTTGAAAAACAGATGTACAAATTTTTTTCAACGAAATTTTGCAAGGTACAAAATGGGGGTTAGAAATTGTAAATTCTACACAAAAATGGGAAATCTTTTTCCCTTATATCGTGTGGGACTGGAATGTGATAATGCATTCAGATTTTCATCACCTTTTATTATTGGTATGAAGAATTTAACAATTTTGCGACTCGTACAGCAGGTTTGCAATCACAAACTCAAATGCAACAAAGCACTAGTCAATTAATTCTATATTAGACACGAGTTTGCTGTCCCTAACGTACAGAACGAATATAATTACTGGGAAATTCGTTTTTGCACGAGGTGATTAATTTTGTTTAAAAAATCTACACCAAATGAAAAAGCTGGCCCAGAACTTTGGGTTCTCTTGCAATATAACGGCGATGGATGCATAATAATTCCTTCAAGTACAAATTTCAAGCAGGGGATTATGATTGAAATTATTTGTTGTGTCACAAATATCAATTATTAATCAACAAAAAAGAGCTAGCCACATTAAAACCAATCTGGAAATATCAACAAACTTTCTACTTACTTGATTAATTTATTGCTAAACTAAATTAATACACCACACCGTTGTTAAACCAAAGATACAACTATAATGAATATAAAATAACGGTTGTCCAGTTCCACCAAGCAAATGAAGTACAATAATTCCACTGAATCCACATGAAATGTTGTGTTCAAAAACTTTCGTTCATTTCTCAAGATTAGTTTGTATATTCGTTCATAGATGACGGAAAACACCTGTGAACTTATTTTATGCATGTATTAAATAAAACAATTTGGAATAAAACAATTTTTTTAAATTGCAATTTTACTAATTTTAATAGCATTAACTTGATTATTTATTGATATTGGCGTTATATCTTTTTATTTGTTAAATTATCAACAGTGCCATCTACAAGCATATAGATGTAATAAATGTGTGGAAACTGGGAACTATTCCAGTAATCACCTGTTTTCATCATCATTTAATGATTGTGGCTGGTAAATTTTATTTGAAATAATTTCATTTTTCTGTTTGTTTAATTATCGTTATTTACTGCTGTTTAATGTGGATTATTTTTAAAAGATGTTTGTAGATGCGTAAATATCAAAGGCGATTTAAATGCGCTGTGGACAAGCATATAAATATCACATTGTAAGTATATAACATAACTCTACAAAAAATCAAATAGAAAATATCTTGAAAGTGTTATGAGAGTAGATTACATTAGACAAGTAGACACAGATATGTTTTATCATAGTTTAGCTAGTTGACTACTTTGGGATCTAAAGGTCAATACTACTACCTCAGCTGGGATATACTCGTCAGGTGGAGAATGGAGATTTAAGGATAAGCATTTTTGCTTTTATACATAAGATTCCAATTTGATTAAATTGCCGACTTTTTTAATATACTGATTTCTCGTCCACGATTAGTATTTTAGCAATTTAGACGTTTCTTTTCTGCTATTCCTTACCTAGAAGGAATATAATATGGATTGGCTGATTTGCTGTCTCGCGTTGCAACAGCTTTCTTTCGTTACTCCCTTAATGAAGGTTACTCTTTTGTTCGGTAAAAAAGAACGCTTCTATCCTTACCGAAAAAGGGAAAGTAAAATAAAATTCCTGCAATTGTTCTACGACCAGTTTTATATATATGAAAAAAAAGTTTTGATTCAAATTCTGACAAAATAAACATTTACAAACTGCAGTTTTCTTTAGCTACGACTTTTCAAGGAAAATGTCTTTTTAGGCATTGCATCAAAGCAAGATAAATATTTTTTCTTAAAAATCACACTTAAAGTGTGTGTGCAAAATCTGTCGATTAAGTTTGGAACGAAGGATTCTGTTGTTCAAGTCTGGAGTAAGAAACCGAAATGCGTGGGAGCTTCATGTCTGGTTCCTTCAGTTTTGCCATTGCTTCCTACCAACAAAAAGTCTGATCCATCTTTTCTATCGCGCAAAACTGGAAACAAAGTCTGTAGTGTGTGCACAGCATCAGGTTAATCTGAAAACTGTTCCGACTTGAACGATCAGTTAAATCTGAAGCAAACGTACGTAGTGTGTGACCAGCTTCAAACAAAAGAAGAACGTTTGTGTTCGTAATACTCCTAATTCGGCTGTCCAATGTAAAAAACAATAACACATTCCTTGATTTTTTAATATAAAAAGATTTTTTCCTACATCCAGAAATCATCGGGAATTGAATCTGGTTAAACTAGTATCAAAACTATTAAAGCGACTCCACCCTATTTATATTTGTGAAAATTTACTACTACACTTCAGTTATTTCAATGCCAAATTGTGAGAAATGCGATGCTACCAGTATTTTCTTTCCTTGAGAGTACATTACTGATTTTTCCATATTATATTCGCTTCAGTTTTTAACTTGTCCAAAGGTCGAAAAACTGCAAGTGATTTGCTATATGTGAAGAAATCGTGAAATAAATTTTATATTTCTCATATGAGAGCGGAGTTATTTACTAATATAAGGAATAGTTTTTGATTTTTTGAACTCTACTAAAGTGTAAAGCGGCATTCAAGTCAAATGTTGGCTTGCGGAGCAAGGATATAGTCCTTTTTGACTCTATATTATTCTCCTATAATCAAAACATTTTTACATACACTACTTTACATTTGACCTATACTTTAAAATAATTTTCATCTGGTATTTATCTTAAGAAAAAATAAATAAATTGTAATTGCTTGCAAAGCTGAAGCAAATCATAGAGCACAGGTTTTCTTATCCAAATTCTTAATTTACCATAACTTATTATATATTTGCTATTCTGTATCTAATATACTGAGCACTTTCTTATTGCTTTAACTAACCCCTAATATCTTTACAAACACACCAATCAGATTTCTACATCAGTACTCTTACGAAAGGAATGTAATTAAGGGAAGTTAAATGAGATTCTTATATCTCGTCACACCTAAAAGATATGATATTTCATCCTAAGGGGAGCTCAAGGCTGCGGTATTGTTATTGTGGATATTATAATGACTACATATCTAATGAAGGTTACCTACGGAAACTACGAAAGTTAATAATTAACTAGTTTCGTTCGTCAAATCCTCCCTAGTTTGTGATATTCTCACATGTTAAAACATGAATTTTTCCAATCAGAAAATTCTAGAAAAGCCTCCATTCATCTATTTCTATTGTCTCTTTAAAAGAACAAGTGATATAACATTAAATTGGGCCAGTTAATGCGTCCATCAGAGCTGGAATTTCCTCAGGGAAAAGTATATTGAGCAAATGACACAAAGCTATGCATTCTGGCTGATTCCAAACGCTCCGCACATAATACAAGCCATGATGAACACGAACCGGCCCAACAATGATGCATAGGGCCAAAAAAAACACGTGCTGCCAGAGTTCACTAGACCAACGAACTTTCGCTTTTATCTTGGAGCACCTTACCGGAATGCATGAGCTTTAGCTTTGTTGGGTGGCGGGCAATGCAGTACGGGACGAACTTGCGGTGGTGGAGGTTGTTGGAAATTATTCAACTATTTATAACAAAATTCGGTGGGGGGGGGGCCCATTCAAGCTTATGTACTCGAAGAGCAGGAAGGGCTTCCGATATGGACAACTCAGTGGTGTTGTGTGCATTACAAGTTCAAGCGCCAGTGAAAGTGATTCTATGTTGGCAGAGCTACGAGTTCCTAAGGGAAAAGTTAACCAAAGCTCTCTTGGTTTTGTCATCGCTGGTCTTGGGTGGCACAACATCGATTCAATGAAGTAAATAGAGGGTGTTGGGCAATAGTTGTTCGTTGTCTATTTCTTGGAGCCATTTCTTCTGAAAAGTTCATTTCATTTTGAAGGCTTAGGCTTTTAGAATTTGGCTTCTCAGAAGGGAATCTTAGAAGGGCGTTGACCTCCCCGAAATTTTTAGGGAAAGCTTTATGTGTTTTTTTTGGTATTCTATGTGGCTAAACCAGTGCAATATTGTACCATTTTCAACGATAAATGGAATTAAGCAATGTTATATACAAATAGCACGTTTTGAAAAATAAACAGGGTGTATCCACGTTGAGAAAAATAGGGTTCGCCCACATGTAGACGATTACGGGTCTCCAATTTATTCTTTTGGGGTTCTTTGGTATTTTGTCCATGGAAATTAATGCAGATATTTGCACTTGATTGGTTTCGTGGGGTTTTGATTAGTTCGATGAAATGAAGTTATTTTTGGTCAAATTTACCCTCCGAGATTTTTTTTTCCTGTCTTATTAACATTCCAGAAATTTTAAATAATGAATGTCTTTAGGGAAAAAATAGAAATTTCTAAAAGATTAATGGCGTTGTGGTGTTATTTTTATTTATTTAGATAGAAAAATCATTGAAGAAAATTTCTAGAATTTCAGCATGCATTTCGATTTAGAGATTTACGTTGATAGCTAAAATTACTGCCAAGTCTTTTTTATACTAGTTAGAGGTATGCCGACATTTTATTATCTGTTGCTCCTTATTAGTAATTTCTTAAAAGATCATTTTTATACGAGAGGTAGATATTTTAAATCTTTCATTATAAATTTGTTCCACCTGGATATATTTTTTTAAAGTGCAGGCTTGATGCTGCTCGTTCTTTTCTCAAAATTTTCTCTTGTTTTAGTGGAACAAAATTACAGCAAATCTGATATTTCGTGATAACTTGTGTCCAGATGAAGGAGTCCTTCCACTCCTTCCGTACACTTTTAACATCCAATTTCGAGTATTTTTTTATTTTATTTTTTTTATTTTCTGCACAGCACTTACCTTTGAGTCGTTATATCCAGTCGAGGGAGCTGAAACGCTCCATTCAAACTGAAACCAGGTATATCTGATTTATACTTCGCAATTCCTCAACAAAAGCTTTTATATAATTTTAATTAGCGATTCTATGGCTAATTTGTAGCTAATCACCTAAGCGCCACAACCACTAGGACTTTTTTTTCATTCGACGCCGGTGACCGAGCGGATAAGTAAGGTGCCCATGTGGCTTCCTTGCAACATTAGTCAAGTTAAAAGTTTCTAATCTCTTCTTCCTTAAAATTTCGCTCCGCCTAAGCAATACCTTAAAAAAAATCATATTTATATGTGGACATTGATCCACTTGCGAATCCTTATTAATTAGAGGAAAATGCATGGAAGCTCATACACATTACCTTTTTGTATTTTTTGCGATTCTAGAGAGCTATCGTATGTACAAAATGTTTTCTTTATGACAGAGAATTCATATAGAGTGGAAAGTTGTTGCAGACATAAAAGAGAAATTACTTTTGTATATTTTCATCTTGTGATACAAAAGAGTGTAGCAAAATTATCAGCAAACAAAATTACAATATAAATATCAAAAATATAATTTAGTATGCAGAAATTTTAAAACAATATTACCCAATATCAGATCCAAACAAACATAATTATCTTTACCCTTGCAAAATTTCGTTTTTCCTGCTTTATATTTTGTTGTTTTGATTGCCGCAAAATAAAACAAAGCAAACATCCTCTTGAAATATAAAAACTGACATTTTGAATAAAACCAACCGGCATAACAAACATTCAAAAAAGTGAATTTTAAATTATAAAGAAAGTGTGGAAATGTAAATTTTTTTACAACGCACAAACAATTTCGAGGCGACTTCCCTTAAAAGATTTGCATAGTTCCTAAGGCAGAATGCTATTCTAAGGAGAGAGGTTCAATGGACAAAACAACGCATGTGCGACTACCTGGCACATAATACACACCCAAAAATTCGCCTTCAAAGGCCAATAACCTAGAGTTGGCTGAAAAGTGAATGGGCAAATGTTGTCTCAAGAACATTTCATTTGGCCAAGTTAGTTTTAAGGTCCCCTCTCCACATAAACTTATTGTTAGTTTACTAGCCAGTATGTACTTTAGCCTCACATAATAAAAAGGGCGGTATCGAGTCATTAGCTAGTTAATTATGCTGAACGTAGCGCATGCATCAATCAAATTCTAAAGCTTTAACTGGTCGTGACAAGTAGTCTTTTTTTTCCTTTAATACTCTGCATTCCATTACAACTATACTGACTCCCTCCCTAGTTCTAGGGCTCCAAAAATTGATAGAAGTCGTAACCTAATTTAGTGTAGCGCTCTTTTCTATCCGCACGAATTTTAAAACCTAGGCATGGATCAATGTTATCTTTATAGCATTTAATGCGCACTTATCTGTGGGGATGAACACTCCTGTTGTTTGTCGAACGCATTCCCAAAACTGATAGGCACATTCTTGTATCCAGAGTTGCACGTGTACCAAACGGGAAGATCCAGTTGTGGCAAAGCTATGTTCCCGGCTATTGGGAGGTCTTTGAACTCTACGAGTAAATAAAGTCGAGAAAATAGGTCAAACTGAAGGGACTTGTGTATATGTGGGATACAACCACTCCTACATTGATTTATTCATATCAGGAATGATTAGATAATTTCAACTTGTTCAGTACTTTTGAAGGGAATTTCTGTTTACGTTTCGTAGTACATTCTAACGATGATTCCCCCTTGGGAATTTCGTAGGCATATGTATATAAATACTTGCTGACATGCCTTTACAAAAAAAAAAACTTTGTAAAATTAGCATGTGTGTAGTTGTGTAACTATGAATTTCACTTGTTATAATACCTCCTGAAGACTGCATGCCATTTTTTTGTGTTAAGATGGCGCAATTTCCTGGAACTTCCTTCTACGCATGATTTTTTGGGCGAGGTAAAGGGATAAGTAAATCGAAAGAGGGACACCATGTAGATTGATGACAATTTACATATATGCGCGTATCATGTTTAACACAAATTTATTATTAATCCAGCCGTCTTCCTGTTCTGGATTTTTTCTTTTCAAAAAAAGTCTACCAAACACAGCCCTTTAATTCCAGGTAGGATAGATAGTTTTTCTCCTTTCTATATCCGCAAGTCCAACAACTGAAATTTATGTTTTTTTTTCTTTCCTGACAACCGTAAACAAAGAGCTCTAGGGTATGAGGTTCTATTTTTACGGCGAAATCGAGAATTAATACCAAGGGAAGTATTTATTTCTAACTCCTCCGCACAATATCCGTTGTTTGTTGACCTATTTTGTGGTTTCTCCCCAGTACGTTTGTCGATAACACTCGACTTATTTTAATGAAATGAAAAATTCCCCTGGAGCATTATTGTTTTGGAAATATATATTGTATGCGTTGTATGTATGTATGTGAGTACTAATAATAAAATAAATAAAAAATAAAATTGAGTCAAGTAGTTGAGACAAATAAATAATAAATATTATTATATATTAATATAAGAAATGTTAAATGATAAATAGTCGCATATACTCAAAGCGCTATAAAAACCAAGACACAATAATACCCAGCTCCTAGCTAACCTGTAAACTTATATTTGTATTTATTAGAATCGAATCCCGATTTTTTTCCTTTGTAGTTAAGACTTCAGGGATCGCAATATAAGAACAAATGCTATTAAAAGCAAACCTATGACTCGAACAGTGAAAAATTAAAATCGAGAACAAAAAATAAAACTAATAAAAAATAAATAAATACAAAAATAAAATCTAGTCAAGTAGAAGAGATTAAAAACACCTATTGAATGGCTATAACTGTCTATAAAATTAATGTAAAGAATATGTCATCGGTCTTAAGCCTTTAATCTTTTGCAAAGCAGCTATTATCACCTCGGCTGTGGCCATAATTATGCCATTAGACATCCTGTGTCAAATTTCCATATTTCGAAAACTATAGTAACCTGTTTTACGGCATTCGCGCAGAACTGCAATTCATTGTTCAATTCTATAAAAATATAAGTGGTGATAATAAATTTTTGAAAGAATTAAAATCAGTATTAATTCCTAGCGGAATTCCTTTAATACAACTTAAGTTTTTTTAGAGTAAATTTCTATGAAAGCCTTAGCCATAGCTCTAGAAAAGAAAAGATGTAAATGAAGAATTAGAAGAGTTATTTCAATATGAACTTAAATTGAGTAGATCGTTTGGTGCTAATGTTGGTCTTCGACCTGAAAGTGCAGATTCAATGGGGGCTCAAATAAAAAAAAAAATATGAAAACAGATAAGGCACTATTCTTTACTAGTTCTTAAAGTATTTTGGTAGATTTTCTTGTTAATTTTCCATTCTTTTCTCTATTTTGCATTAAATCCAATTCTGGTGTTACCATTAAGGTAACATTAAGAGCCGCTTGCATTTAGTGATATTAGCATTGCTTGATTTCTAATTTATAGGTTTCCCTTAAAACAAATTAAAAGATAAAAACAGAGATCCTTGTTAGCGATCTCATTATCGGCATCGACTATGGCGACCTTTGTAGAGTTCAACCCGCTTTTAGGACTGATTTTTTTTCAAAGCTAGGGATTTTTTTCGTCGGTTAACGACATCGCCAAACCATCACATACGAGGTTTCTCTACAGGACAACCTTAGATATCTGCAAGATTTTATAAAATTAACTATATTAGGATCTCTGAAATTAACTATCTTAGGATCTCCAATATATTTTCTAAGAAACCGGAAAATTCTGTCATAAATACCAAGTGATGAATGTAATGTCTCCAATGACCCCACGGCTTAAGCTTTAGTTTAGGCAGTCACTTTTAACCGAACCGTAAAACTCATTTATTAGGCTTAATCTAAATATTTGGCTTAAGCTTATACTGTGAAACCGGCCCTTAGACAGACGGCTTAGCCTTCAATTATTCTCGCTATTTTGTAACGGAACTGTGATTGGAAGATTCATAACGATCAGTATGTATATCAACCATGCTTGGATGTTGCCAATAAATTATCATTAATACCGTGATTTAAAAACTATTTTTTTTATGTATATAGTCACTTTATCAAAACGTTATAAATAACAAGAGACTCAAAAATACGACACTATCTAAATTATACAATATATATATATATATATAAAAGATACAAGACAGTAACTAAGAGATCACGTAAATAAAACAAACAACCTGATTTCGAGTTGTTCCCCTAAATTTTTCATCATTTCATGTAATTTCTTCGATGCTTGTAGTATTTATTGAATATATAAATAAAAAATTGTCAGAGTCAATAAACATATCTGGGATAAGTGTTTTGAAAAACGTTACTCCCCTGAAGAAGTTTACATACAAAAGAGAATAGGAAGCGATTTTTATCTCGGTTATATAGCAGGAGCACAATGATGAAGGAATTTTATTAGTATGAGGTTATATAACTTCAGTAGAAGTAGGTGATATGCTGTGTGTTTTGGCAGTGAATAATGTTGTCTACTTCCGAGTATTATTGAAATCATTGTTGGCAGTTAATAAAATTCAAATAACATTCAGAAGCAAAAGCACATTCTAAATGTCACTTTACAGGCACAAGAGAGATCTGCATTAGGAGAAAACTTGGAGTTATTTTAAACCTAACAAATGTCGCGCGGGTAGACATTTAATTCTTTTTTTGCAAGCAGGTTTCCAAATATCGTTATTATTACTGATCTGATTCGAAAGCACGACCTACAGATAAGCAATTCTGTATATCTTTGTTTCTATTAATTCGACTAAAGGAGTGCAATAATAACGATAAGTAACAATAATAAATGATAAAAAGTGCAATTAATCTTCATAAATAGTTTTCAGTAACACACCCAAATACCACCTCTCCTATAAATCAGGGAAGAGTTAACACAAAAAAAATCAGAGCACTTTGCAAAGCGCATGAGAACATAATCAGGTCAATGAACTTCCTCCAAAATCTTAGAAACACGTGCTTTTTGTGAAAGCAACGAAAAGTGGTCAAAATAAGGAAACTCCAGAAATCTGTTAAGTAAAACACATCACCGAAAGAGGGGTGAAAATCCCTGTACATAACAGCAACGAATGTTCCCGTCATTTCCCCCTATCACAAAGATTATGTGGTTCACTCTTCTCGGGAGCAACAAGAAAATTTTTCTAACGCCAAAAAATTGATCAATAAAATTCACCGCTGTGTTTGCCTGCTTAATGAGAACAAACGCATATGTACGCAAGGCATCCAAAATTCACGCAGCTGTGAAAAGTTGCCTACTGCCAGAGAATCGAATTCGAGCACCCACACTTACCCAATCTTTTTCGAATAGGGAAATTTGACACCATTCTCAACCCCAAATAATTTTCGGCATAATCGCACAAATACTACGAACGCGCGAACGCAACGCTTGATCGAAAAGCGCACACATGTGTTTAAAATTTACCTATTCATTTGTGTGTTTGATCCACCAAATTCGGTCTTTTTTGGGGATTGTTAAAGTGTGGGAGTGGTGAAATTTATATTCCCTATGCTTGAGTGCCGTGAAATGATTTTTGGTTGAGGCTGGTCATGAGGTGAATGACGTTCGTATTGAGAATGGCTTAAAAGCTTTTCGCACTGGTGAATTTAGGAAGCTATCGTAAATCTCGATCAGTTACTCAACGGCAAAAATGAATTTTTTCGAATGTAAAATGAATCAGGAAAATCGAAACTCTTTTTTTTCAAAGTGATTGGATAAAATTATAATTACGATTAAAAAATATAATAAAAAATCTGACCTCCAGAACTATAAATAACATTTTTTTCCAAGATTAGTTTATTGAGAGTTTGTAATTAACTAATTTTTCAATTTAGAAGATAGTAAAATAATAAATGAAATAAAATAATAAACCTAAAAAACATTACCGGCTAGACTTGAATTGTATACGCATAATAAATGGTCTTGTTTTCGTTTTTTCGTACCCTTTGTACTTGAAATTAAATATATTAGCCTTTTGCATTATTTATTATTATTTAGCTTAATTAGATTTAATTAATTTAAATTTAAAAGAATACATCAACCTCTAATAGGCGACTTCAATGTTATTCATGTGGACAAATCAAAGACAAGGTTAATATTTGTAGGACATATACAACATTGGAATCGCCTCATTGGACTTTAAAAGTAAAAGTATGAAAGTAAAATAATGTGTGTATTATTAAGCCATTAATATGTGGCCATGACAGATGAGAAAATTTACCTGTTTTCATTTTTCTCACAATAAATAAGGTAGCAGTGTCTGCCATGGAATAAGCCATCAACTACGTTCACCAGGTACACAAGCAATAAGGGTGATCAATAAAAACCCAGCCAGGATTGTAATCTTTGACTTCACAAGATTCATTTGTAAGCCCCAGGCGTTGCAATACGGTTTCAGCCTGTCCATCATTCGCTGCAATCTACAAATGTTATTAATCAAAATATCAAAATAATCTATATACCACCTTCAACTTCTTTACCATTTCCCCCAAGATCATTTAGAAATAGACTAAACATCATTCCATATGCTTCGGCCCACCTTACAAGCCTCCAATGTAAATGCCAACAAACAATTTCGTAACCGTATTCAGGAAGGATAGCCCCCGATAATTGGAACAATTTTAAAAGGGATACTATTCAAAGGGAAATAGATATGTACAAATAATTAAACAAGATCAACACTTCAATTTTGTGCTGGTATTTTCAATTGTTTATGAATTTAAAAATAAAATGCATGTCTTTACATTTTCTGTTTGTTGTAAATTGAACTCAATTCTCTATTTTAGGTGGAGTCATTTTTCATCTGTGAGATTAGCCTTTATTTGAAAAGGAAGAATTTAAATTACTAGAAGAGACGAACAGTTTGTACTGTTATAGTAGAAAGCCGAGTCTGAAAATCAATCCAACTTACAGCAAACCAAATATTCTCGTCGATTTTAATATGAATGCCGTAGATTCAACCGATAAACAACTCTAGATTTAAGAATAGTAGTAGACATGGGTATAAAGATTGCTATCGTATTTCATCTGTCTCAATAATATAAAATATAATAGCTGCAGATAGGAAAATTCATGCCTTACAACTGGTGTACCTACTGATTAAAATGAATTCTGAACCACATAATTTGTGGAATATCCAATGGCGTTTGCTATTTCTTCTGTTATCAACAAAAAAAACTCGTCTATTAGTAGACAATGGGACAATGGTGGAATTGGAATCCGAGATCTCATGAGGCATGAGCTATCGCGCTACTTATTAAACTACCGAAAGATCTGCAGCAACATGATAAGTTATAATTAGTTAAATATCTAATATTAACAATTAATTTAATTCTCTTCATAGCGACCCTCGAAAGATCTTAGCAAATATCCAAAGCAATGATTTTACAATTCTTGAGTAAATGAAATAAACTTTTTAAGTAAAGAAAAATTTCGTAGCAATGAACGATACTATAAAGGAGGTAGTAGCGAGTATTACAGATGGAATAAAAAGTGAGTATTGTTTTTAGTATAAAAATACAAATAAATAGTAATAAGCTTAAATGTTAAGTGATTAAAAGGCAGTGTAAATTGAAAAACTTACTAAGGATACAAATTGCGGCAACTTAAATTTAATAAAGTCCCAAATTATTGCATAATTTACCTAAATAGCAATAGAGTAGGTGGAGCTAAAGAAATTTTACTACTGTTGATTGTTATTATGAGACCTCTGAATTATCGCTGAGAAGTTTCATGATCTTAATTCCCAAAGTAAATTTACATTTATCAGTTTCATTTTCTCTCAAATTTTTTCTGCTTAAAATGTGTATGAAATGCATCTGTTTCCTTAAAAGTGCTGCAGTTTTACTCATTAATTTAAGTGAATTACAAATAATTAGTTATTGCAACACATGCAGCTTTAGAGATTATTCTGTTGTCTATAAATAAAAGGAAACTCGACCATTGATAATCATAATTGATGTCGTTAGTAATCCAGAAGAATAGCAACGGACTTAAGATAGATCCTTGAGACATACCTAAGGACAAGTCCACAAAACCCGAGACCTCGTCCACCACTCTCTGCAGTAGTAGAATTTTCGTTTGTTGCCTCCAATAATACCTTTGTTAGACTTAATTAAAGATTATATAATATGTACGCCTTAATCCAATACGCGTGTTTTTATTTTTATTTGGTCGCAAATTTTTCATCAGTTTTCAAAGATTGTCTGTTAAATAACCTTACGGAAAGCTGATAGAACTTTAGCGGGATCGGGACACCATATGTTTTATGATTCCTGCTTTTATATTACAAATTTTATAGTACAAATTAAAATAATGTAATAAAAAGGAAAATAATAATTATTACTCCATATAAATAAAACAAAACCAAATTATGCAGCAAAAAACGGAAAGGACAAATTTAAAATCGACGCACATGTACATTTTTGTTTATTCCAATCCTGTCTCATGATTTTTAGCAGTTCTTATAAATAAGAGAACATTTTACGCTTATTAATTACATAACGAGTATTGTCCTCTACTGTGCAAGAAGAAAAAATGTCCCTGTATTTATTCGAACACAACTCTTTTTCAAAAGATATTATACTAATATTTCACAGGGGAAGATTATTGTAAAAACATACAAAACTCCACCCCCGCAGTGACATAATAAATAGAGCGACTGATCATTATTTCATTTCATATTAATTCTTAGGAAAGAATTCGTCCAATTTCCTGAGTAGAAATTTACAATTCTTTACAGAAATATCTGAGAATTTTTAATACATAAATAAAGCGACCAGCGCGAGTTTCCAAACACCTAGACCTCTTTGCTTGCTGCTAATATTTTACGTGTACCTTGTGAACTCGCACACAAAAATAATTTTTAATGTGATGTCGTTCTGCATATTATAAATCTTGGCTTACCTCAACACAATTCGAAGTTAACTTTTACGAATTTATACCCGGATGCATTTAAAGTATGGTCAAATGTCTTGCTAAGATTTCATATTTAAATAAAAAAAATCGTGACTTACAATTCAACGCAACGAAAATAACAAGATTAATAGATTGTTGTTAAGTTGACTCTTAATAAAAACCTGTTAGTCGTATGAAACGACGTTTGCCAGTGGCATCATCACTGGATCTATTTTAACCTATTCTCAAAGTCGAACACTATTCTTGGATAAGCTTTCAAATCCACAAACAAATTAGGTAGTATTAACCGCAAAAAAATTTGTACCTGCCCCCCCGGTACAAGAAAAACCAACATCTTTCCAAATCTCTCCAAAAGCAACAAATTTACGTTGTAAATGTGAAAGGGGTTAACTTTTTCATTATACATATCTTGAAAGTCTAAGTGCTCTTGAATGCAGTTAGAGCAATTCAACACACTACCGTAGACAGTAAAGCTCAAGGAATTGTTTGTTGCATGAGCCCCACAAGTAATCGCATGAGGTGCTCATCAGTTTGCGACACTTTTGGCGGCACGTGCAGCAAAAATTCAACACGAACGGTCGATGACCCAACATACTTGGCCGGGAACGTATACGGGCTGTGGTTTGTAGTCTGCACTGCAAGAGTGCACAATAACCTGATCGGCGGGTAAAGACAATGGAGACGGAAAGGGGCACGTGAATAATGAAGAGTGCAATAAAAAAAACCGTTTCGCAACAATTGTGCTGTGCTGCATCAGAGAATGGGAGATGTTCGTCCAACAACTATGACGGTTGCACATGTACCTAATTTTGCGATATTCTGCGGTTAGTGGCAGTGCACTTGATTTTATAAAAGATTCATTAGGTTTTAATTACAGTTTGGATTGTCTTTCATGAACATGGAAAAAGCGATCTTGGTCAGGGTTTCGGTTAATTTTAAAGCAGTGTTGGTAGCATATGCAAAATTTTTGCAGTCAATCATTCAAACTTGCAAAACTGAGTTTACCATTGACACATAAAATTCTGTTCGATACATATTCATATTGATACATCAAGCAAGGACAATTAATAAATGTAATTTTAACACGTTGACTGCCGAAATTAGCATAAAAGCTTTCGTGAGAGAACTGCGTGGCAAAATGCCTTTGTCGTGAGAGAGCTTTTAAATGCCGGTCATCGGAAACACATGGAAACCCATGCTTCATTGGTCCTGGATCCTCATTCCCATCGGCGCCTATCAATGGTTGGATTTTTTCTGCTGCCAAAAAATGCTTCATTTTTAAAATACAATGGGATTCTGTGCTAGATTTTTTAAAGGGCTACTTTATCTGAGACCAAGTCGGTGATTATTATTTCAGAACGTTTGACTCTGCTTTGAAATTTTTATTCAAGTACTATAATGAAAAGAAGAGTTGGCAAATCTATAACTCTGTCAACCTTGTACTGTTTATTACGTTTAGTCATGGAATTTTTTAAAGTAATTTTAATTTTTCATCTGCTGCATCACGATCGTAATTAATAGTGAAGCAATAAATAGGAAACATGCCGATTGCTTTGACGGAGTATCTGTAGCTGGTGGACTAGCATAGCACAAAGACGCACTGACAAGATTAAAATTAAAAATGGAATTACAGTGAATGAATGCATTGCATGTGTTACATGCCTCAGACAGTTCGAACATAAACACATCATAAATTACCCTCCTGGCTAGTTAGAAATAATAGCATTTTGATTTTGATGAAATATCCAGAAAATCTCGTAGAATTCAATCCAGATAAATAATGTATACTTATACTAACCGCATTAATCGTATTTTGCAGTTGATTTGCTTTGCGCTGGATCTGATGCCTTATTCATATCGAATATATGTAAAGAATAATCTTTGCTTACAGAATAAAGCGAACTATACCGTCAATCCTAAGTCTAAGTGCATATTGAGTGTATCTGTAGTTAAGACATATTTATAATTTTATTAAAGCCTTGCCAACCAGGCTTTTACTAGTTCAGGGTAATTTTTATAAGATCTTTTTAGGTAATATATTTAGGTGTACACTTATATACACTATTGGCTATTATCCGAGATCATCTGGTGAGGGTGGGAGGAGGGTGAGTGCATTGATGTCTAACCATTATCTATCCCTGGAAATGCAATGCACCTCTTGTTTACATACTGTTTAAATGTGCTAATATTAAAGGTATTATTATTTTTTTTTTTTCTAATTAATATTTCATCTCAATTCACAGATAAAATCAATTATCGTTTCAAAGTTTTCAAACGAGTAGCGAAAATGCCTTTCATCGGACTGGGGCCAAACAAGCTCTTAAGGACTAAACGAAAGCACAGTACTCCTGGATTGAGACTCAGGGATTGTATCAAGCGAAAAGGTATATTAACATTTCAAGTAGTTTCTTAAGAAACCAGAGCCTCACATCATCATGGGACCCTTTTCTAATCAATTAAAATTATTTTACTACTAATCTAATCTAACGTTTCTAAATAATCCCTATTCTCTACATTTATGTATATTCTTACTATCTTTTTGTCCTCTTGTTACGTTCTTATTATTTTAATCAACTTCTTTATTTTAAGTATTTACTAGAACAAATACGTTAAATTTATTATGTAACGTTTTCTAGGATTACATAAATTCATCATCATTGTGTGCGGCCAAGGTTAGGCTTTTGCATCATAAAACATTTTATTCATAAGAGTACTCATCAATTTGTAGTAGTTATAGGTGTTAATAACAGGTGATATAGGTGACCACTCCTGGGGTCACATGCAGTTAACTTTTGGTAGGAATCGGTGCTATGCTGATTTATTATCTCATCGAAACTGTTTCTTTTAATTCTTCTGTTTTTTTTTCTTTGTGAAACCGTCAAACACTTAAAACAAAGATGTAAAAATAAGCGGTCATGCCCTTCTTTTATTGCTATACCAAAATATTCTTGATTTGGACTTTTTGAGGTAATACTATAAAAAAAACCCCACAGCACTGGCTGACCCAGCCAACAAAACTTCCATGAAGCTCCTCAGCGTCATATTTTTGTTTATCTTCTTTGAACGCACACATCCATTGCCTACACAGAATTGAATGAGAGCGCTAAACCCATTACAAAAGCTCTAGAATAAACTCTGTGCCACAAGTCGAGACTGTCCGTTGAAAACTGATGATTTACCTCAGGAAAGACCGTTGAAAACTGATGAATTGCCTCCACGTGCACGTTATTTTCTACCTCAAGCTTTCGCAGTGAAACGAAATAGCCGATGTTAATGATCGGCTGTTTTCGTATTTCGTTCGTATAAGATGTAAACAATAATTCTGGCTAAGTTTTGAATGTATGCTATACAGATAAGTGCGAATTTTTTCTTCAAATTTGAAAATATTTCCTGTGTATATGTGTGGCTGGCTTAAGCTTCAGTCACATCACATCAGTGGAGGCTAACAAAAGTGCTTAATGTGGACTTGACATTATTCACCACCTCACAGTTCGATTTGTCTTTGCAAAAGCAAAAGCGGTTTCTGATAAAGGGTTGCTTTTCAACTTTTATTTGAATTTTCCACCTTGTAGATTTCGGTGGACAGTAAATTTTTCGCCATTGTTAAAGTTGTGTACATTTTAAATGTAAAAATTGGCGATTGCAAGCAGAACCAAAAGACTATCTCCTCCCGTCAAATCGTATCAATCGTTTGAAAGCGGGTTTTTTTTTGAAAAATCTCTAAATCTAATAGTTTTGTATGCACGTAGTCGGAATTAGTGTGCTTAATTAAATTGCTTTGCGTGTTACATTTGTTCTTTTAATAATTCTGGATACGCAAAAAAGCCTGCGTGCTGTGAATAAGAAAAAGAAAAAGAAAACGATTTTGAGCTATAGACAACCTAGGTCAATACTGTTTTTAGTGATATAGCAAAGAAGTGCTAGCGATAAGAAAAACTATTTTCGGATTAACGTTCGAATGAATGACCAGAAAAATCCTCCCAAGAAAGTGATTATATTAAAACAGGTAAGCAGATCTATTGCTTTCAATAAGAAGTTGGTACGCCCCGCTCTCTGTACTCCTGTAGCTGTTGTGCAAATTTAAATTACCACTCTATCGTATCGCTTTAAAAAAAAAAATACGAAATCTTCCAACGCGCAAAATACAAAAAAAGTAAGGAAGGTCAGTTCATTTACCCAACACAAATTGAAAAGCTTAATTTGGGGTATACAAAAAAATGGCACGTGTAGCGAACAAAATATCAAAAAGTCACTCATCGGACATATTTCTTTTTTTTCCTCTCTCTCCATAGACAAGAAATAATCTTGTGCTCTTAATGCGGACGCGCGTGTATCGAAAGTTTCCAAAAATCTAAAAACGAACAAGTTAACTACAGTGAGCTCGTAGAAAAGCCAAATCCAGTCAACCCAAGGCGGACCAAAACCGGTCACAAACGCGCTTTTATTATTATCATCGTCAAAGACCTAGCATAACACAAAACCTACACTTCTATTAATAATGAAACACATGCCAGATATTGTGATTATATTCAAGATCGCCAAAATTTCACAAAGCTTTTAGATATCGTTTCTGCGATTTGAATTTCATCTATGCGTGTGTGTGTGTGTGTGTGTTGCTTGTGTAGTTTATGACTCTGAGGTGGTATTTCCTATTTAATTTTTTTCTTGCCACTTCATTCCTCCTCAATTACATTGAATACTTTTCGCTTTTCGTTGAGGTCGCAACAAAGTCGATTTTCTTTATTCGAAAGTACTGAGAAGGCTCAATAATAACAACGAAATCATTTTTTCATTATACGAAATTAACTTATCTATTGTTGTATGTGTGCTGTGCTGTGTATAAACCGATTATAGGAATTTGTGGCCTAAGAAAAACTTGAAGGCAGATTTGATGCACGACAACTTTAGTTAAGATTGGTCAGTTTTCTTTGGGTACAGGTCTGACGTACAATTTCGGAACATTTTTCAATTGAATGAGGCCTTTCGGTGAAATCGAGGTGATTGCAATACGCAGTCCGATGCACAATGGAGTTTTCTTTTTTTATTTGGGGAAAGGCAACAAATGGAATTTTTTGCCGTTTTACTACGGTTGCATTGCCTTATTTTTGAAATGACACGGAAAGTGTAGCGAATTATAGATTTTGAGGTCAATAAATTTAGTTATTTTGTATGGGGTTTAAATTTTAAACTAGTTATTAATTGATGCAGTGATTTCGGGATTGTCTTCAGTTCGGTGACAAATTATACCCCGGAATTTAACCCATTGCTAATATGAGTTTTGACATCTATTCCATAAAGCCTTAATTAATTTGAATATCAACTTTTTAGTGTAGGAATTTCTCTAAAATCTGCTTTGTAGTTTTACGAATATGAATTTCATATTATCTGCTCTACACGACTCGACTTGACAACTTAGGCTGTAGGAAATTAGGGAAGAGGAGTCGCAATTTTTGACATGAAATTGTTACTGTGCTCGCATAGATAGGAAGAAGTCAACTCAGGTGATTTATTTTACCTTTGTTTTTATGGATATATTTTAATTCCTTAACATGTTTTATTGTTTGCAATTGTATTCATCAAATAGAAAGGTTGATTACTGCCTAAAACAATATTTCGTTACAGATCTTAAATATTATCACAATACCTTTAATACAAAATCCGAATAGAGCTTCGTAGTTCGGTCTATCGAGAGTTTTTTATAATTTCCGCATAACAAATTCAAATTTGAAATGTTTATCAATTAGACTGAGCTAAAAACTACTAGACAACTTTACAACGAATTTAACGTTTATTGATTCGTTCCCAGAAGTTGTTCAGTTTTGTTCAATTTAGAATAAACTCTATGTGAAATTCCGGCAACTTCTTCTACTACTTTATGTCTACAGAACAAAAAATAATTGTAGATAATTTATATGTTCTTATTTATCTATCAGGTAAATAAGTGACAAAGCCTATTATTTAGATAACTTAAATCGTAAGCAATAAAACAGCTTGGGGAAAATTAATTCAGCAAACCCGATTCACCGACCAGCCAAAAATTATAAATTAACGTAGGCTGCACACAAATAGCCTTCAATATAATTGATATCATAAAAAGAAAATATTCGAGGCGTACCGAAATTTTGTAAAATGTCGAGCAGATATTTCGAACTCGAGAAAAAATAATACCCTTGTGCAAAAAGCTCCGGAATTTTGAAGGTCACAGAGTAAATTGAGCTCAAAGTCAAGAACAAGAAATCGCCGAAATAAAGATTCATTTTGTTTCAATTTGATTAATGAAAAAAAGGAGTGGACACTGTCTTTACACCAAATTCGATTTTCCTTCTTCCAATTTCTAAGGCCCTAACACTTGCACAATTCTCCTCAGTGGAAAAATCATAAAACAAAAATATCTCATCGTAAAAAATAGTCCAATTTGTGGCTGAAAAGTGTATGAAAAACAACAACAACAACAACAATATGAAAGAGACGCATCTGTACGCAACCTACCTACCACCTAAAGTTGACTTGGCGAGGTCGGTTCGGCCGGCAACCCCCTTTTTCCTCTTGCCAACGTAATCATAACCGAAATCTATGGTCCCACCATCCACCAAACCACTCTCTGTTGCACTCTTTGGCCGCAAAAGAACGACAACAGCAGCATCAGCCCAAGCTCGTTCGTATCGCATCAGTTCTGTACAGCCACCACCCGGCTGGTGGCTTTTGTGCCCCACCAAACCATCAACCACCAGTCCACCATTCAGCCCCACCATCACTTACCATTCTCTGCTCTGTATGTTCGGCTATACGAATCTGTCGGCTGTTCTTCTCATGCCCGCTTGGCCAAGCACTTTAGGCTGGTGAAGCGTTTACTGCTCGTACGCCACGTGGAGGAGCCTCATCGGTTTTCAACGGCATCAAGTATAGCTACCATCAGTGGGAATATACATCCAGGGAGGATGCTCATCAGCTTTCGACTTAAGGTGCCTCTCGTGTAGCGTAGCTTTCATTTCCGATGAGAGGTGAATCATTGGTTTTCAACGGATTCGCCTTGGACTTGAAATGTGCGCACTTTGTACTCACCCGACCATCAACCGGGCAATTGTTCTACGTCGAAACGTCGAATGGTTTCTGTTTATTGTTAAACGGTTGGCATCACTAATTTGAACACCTTGAGTAGTTATCGGCATGTAATTGCAACGTGGTAATTTATAATTAGAAAAAAAGTTTTTCCTCTAGAAGTGACCTAGGTTAATGGTGACTAAGCATCACGCCTTCTACTAAGGCATTCGCTTTTGAGATGTATGTATTTGTGTGAAGATTTCTAATAAAAGTCGGTCCCATAATAGACAACAGACTATAGTTAGCTTGTAGTAGTGAGCATATTCCTATTCATTTTAGACTCTGCGTATGCATACGTGTTCATTGACCTCCTATATTACTTCTATGTATATCCTTGGGTTGATGTATTTGCTTTCTTTTTCCCCAAAAAAAAAAAAATTGTTTTCAAAATTTCATTCGTTACATTTTCTGAATGCAAACGTTCTGAAATATGATTGCTATTATAAAATCCACGACTACATCACCCAAAATCCATATTTTTAGTATATTATCGAAATTGTAGCTTTATTCTTAGGCTAAATTTTTAAACTGTGTCAGAGAATTTAAATGGAACTTTTAAAGCTCGCCCACTTCATTATGCCACTATGAGCTACAGAGCTCTACGCACTTTCCCTGGTAATGCTAAGAACAATTTTGCAATATCCCATTTGAAGGGATTTTCTTCCCCCTTGACACACAAGTTCCTGAGGGATGTTTAACAGAAATATTCGTAAATGAGTACGTTGACTGCCAAACAATTTCTCATTACGCCAGATGAAGTTTAAAATCATAGAATTTTGAGTTGATTGAAGAAGAATAAGAATATTCCTTTTAGAACACGTCTCTAGGCTGGTTAGGTTTAGATTTGGCTCCGCCATCGTATGTAATTGAGGAATATCCATATAATGCATAATAATATGCCTAACCCAGAAGAAATATGAAAATCTTTTCAAAATCTAATATAATAAAATCGGGGGTTATAACCAAGAAAGACATCTACTTGTCCGCTCAAAAAATAAAAAGGTAGCACTGAATTTTTTGAAAAATTACTTTGCTTGAATATATTCACAAATAGTGCGCCGGGAAAATCCAGATATTTTTTCAGTTTATCAAAAAAAGAACCTATTTTGTATATGCTTTGTTATTATTTTGTTTATTTAAAAAAGTACTAATACCTTTGTGTTCATTAAGTACCTGCTGTCGAGTTTATTTTGTGTGTTTTATTTTCCTTTGCGCGATACCTTTTGTATATTTTCTCGTCCCTCATCTGTGCCTCATACGTCCCAGGTGTGAGGGGGACGGCATAAAATGAGAATATTTTTAAAATAGGAATTTTTAGCATCTTTAGCTCTTCGTAAATAAGAAGAATTACAATTTATACAAAAAAAAACATAGTTGGGTTTGCTTGCACCGTCACAATAGGCTGAACTCATTCGTGGCCTTATCCTAAGAAGAGTTTATAAAATCCTAAAAAAATATTGTATAAGGTTTGATTCTTAGATTAAATTAAATTACTATTAGTATTAAATTAATGAAAAGAAGAAAGATCTTCATACTTGTCCATCTGAATGTTGTGAACGTAATTAAATATCTGAATCCATAGGCACAGATAAAAAAATTCAATCCTTTAATATATACCGCTGAGATTTGAATCAGGAATCTACAAAGTAGAAATTGCTCAAGAAGTGAGAAATCAGCACTCATAAGAGCTGCATCTTCTAAAGGTGCCACAGCTGGAAAAATCAAAACGGATCTTCAGCCCTCGCAGACAAAAAGGGGCATTCAACAATTTTTGTCCATAAGTAAATGATATAAGTGGAAGGAAACTTGTGCGAAAATTATTATTAACGATGACACATGTCCTAAAAATGACATTATACTTGATTTCCCTGACGAGGTCCTAATTGGTGATTTTTAAAACAATTATCGCCTGAGAACTGGGTGTATCAACATGACAATGCTGCCATTCCCCAATCAGAGGCAAGAAAAAGTGGTTATCTGCTAAGAACATCGAAGTTTTAACTTGACCCGCTACATCCCTGGATCTTAATCTTACTGGAGAATATTCGGGAAAATCTAACTCTTAGAATGTATGCAAGTGGAAGGCGATACAGTAATGTTAAACACCTAAAATAGAGAGCTCCAAAACACAAAACACAGAATTTTTGAAGTTAATTTTTAAAATGGCGGCAGCACCAAATATTAATAATTTTTATTCATAGTGGAGTTATTGCCTTAGAAAATATTTCATTTCTTTGAGAATTTCTTAGAAATATTATATTATTTTTTATGTAGCACCTATTAAATATCAAATTCAATTTTTGCTTAACATCCTGAAGTAAAATTCTCACCAGCTATGTATTTTTATCTTTTTTAATTTGAACAAAATTTCTGCTGGAATTACCATTATTTCGCTGCTTTTGGAAATGCTATCATTTTTTATTTAAAATTGCAAAAAAAAAACCCCACTTTCTATTAGCTGTCTCCACCCTTATAGCTTAGATAGGTTACTATAACGTTACCTAACGCGTAATTCCTTCAGTCTTTTAAAACACTTAACTTGAAGTGTTCTCTTAAATAAAGTTAGCCATTACTGTTTCCCAATTAACACGTACATTCGTTTGTACTTCCTCCATGCACAAAACGCTTTTACTCTCTATTTACTATGAAAGTAAACGTGTAAGGTGCGCTACGCGCTGTCGAGATGTGAGCTTTTCCTTTCTTTCAGGCCCTATGCTTTTACTTACATTTTCTCCAAAAGAGAATCAATATCTGGTGTGGGAAGAAATTTGGCTATGGGTATGGCTATGGCTATGGCTATGGTGAGAAATTCCCCTTCTCCATACATATTCGGCCGTATTATTATCTTACGATGCGTGCTGCAGTAAGCTTACATCGATTACAATACGCACAGCACGCATTCCCCTCACTTCCTATGTAATCTTGGTTGATACTACATAACTGAGTGAGTGGCCCCCGAATTTCGGGTCAAAGTAAAATTTTTGTGGATCGTTCACCCACCAGTTTGCTTGGATCCAGCAATCGGGAAACTTAAAAGACTTGGGCAGAAACGGAAAAGACTTGAATTTTCAACTCAGGGAAATTATAAGTCTGAAACAATTTTATATATTTAGAACGTATATTTACTATAAAAATCGTTCCTAGGCGATAGTATTTCATATATTAATACTATTCGCGTATTTTTAGCAATTTTTCGCGATATTAACGACTTTTTAACGTACCAGTGAAAGTGTGTGGTTGGTGTGTTTATACCAAAACTAAACTAGGTGTTCCATTAATACATAGTGTGTAGTATGAATCCTGATTCTTGGAATAAACAGGAATGGATTAAAGATGTTCTCTCAAAATCCGGAACTGATATATTGGAAATTAAGGAAGAGAAGACGAAAGGTAATCAAACACGCACATTGCTTTTATGTATCTATCCGCCATGGGAAAAGAAAATTTTACAACAGGAAGGGATCACGTATCCAAAAAATCAAATTTCGTTTCCCTTTTCCTTTAATTTGTGCGCATGTACATTTCGGTTACAACCGACAACGAATTCATGTATACGCAATTACGATAGGGCCGTTAAACGAACAAGCACATGTAATATTTACGCAGGAAATCTTTTATCATTTAATACTCATTTTTTCATTTGTTTTGTCTCCTTGATATTTGTTTACATATTTTTTCATATTTATACGTGTTACGTTTATGACGGATTGCGGATTCTAGGTTAAATAGAAGTAAACAGATTTTATGAGGCGGGGGGCAACTCGAATCTGAAAATCACCTGAAGAAGTAAATAAACAATTTTGTGTATTGAAGCAAAGATAAAGGATTTTGTCAGTGTATAAAACGTAAAAAAATCGACAGTATTTCGTATCGGAGCTTTAAAATATTCAAATTTAAATGAAATTTTTCATCACAATGGAAGGAAATTCGGAACCTTTTTCCTAGTTTTAATTGAATAAAAATTACAACTACTTTTTTAAATTTAGTTTAGGATAGTTAGTTTTTTTTTTAAATAAAGAATGTTACGGATTTGATATTTTTATATCTGCATTTTAACACGTTCTCGACGGCATGTACCATCGGTGGCTTTTGCAAGATTCTTTTGAGAGCGTTGTTTGACAAACAAACCTCATATAACATGAGAAAGCTCTCTCATTAACAAAGCGCCATCGTGAACGTGTTAAACTTAAAATGTTCTGATAACAGACCTAAAACAATTTACTGTGATTATCTGCTGGAAAAATTTGAAGAATAAAATATTTTAAGAAAAAACAAAATGTGCATTTTAGATGCTGCTTCCTCCAAAATTAATTATTTACAAAATAGATCTCTTCATTTAATGTTTTAAGAACTTTTCAGATGGTTTTCTATTAATTGTTGTGGAATTATAGAGCAAGGTTAATTTTTAAAGTATGTTTTTAAATAGAACTAAAATATAGTCGTAATTTCTTTTTTAGTATTTCTGTAATAGGCATTAATAGTGCTAACTAATGTACTCTCCGTTAATACATTATTTTTCGAAACTTATCAGCAATTTATTATAATTAATTTGTAAATGCAAAACAGAAAAAAACTAAAAAAAAAGTTGATATCTTTCTCATTCATAACTCCTACTTTAATTATAATCCATCAACTAAGTAAAAAATACGAAAAGACTGTATTGAACGGAAATTATGGGGAGCAAACAAAACAATCGACTAGTGACCATTAGAAACTGTTCTATTATTTAAAAAAAGGAAAGACAGAAAAAAGGAGTTATCTATCTGTAAAACTTTAATACTGAAAAATTGACAAAAAGTACATAAGCGACCTTGGAAATTTTTGGCAGAGTAATTTATAAACTAGAAGTGTTTTTTTCTATAATCATATTAGGAAATGCCAAATTTTCTAGAAATTTCAGAAAGAACACATTAACAGCCGTCAAATATGGCGGAAATTTTTCAATTGTATGAAATTACTCTTCTAAAAATTATGATTTTATGATTTTTTTTTGGATATTTTAATCTGTAACAACTAATATAAAGTGGTGCTAGTAAAATTACAAATTTTAGAAATTACGTATGGTTCTTTTTTTAAAATATTTATTGAATTATACCTTCTCTAACATTTGTTCTTCCTCCACATTTATATGTATAAAAAAATTAAATAAACCACCGTTAAATAAATCGTTTCTAAACCAAAAAAGAAACATTAGGGGTCAGTGAATTGTTATTTTTCTATGGCACCGAAGTTTAAATAAATCTTGATACATCTTTTATTCAATTGTCACCACGTTAAAAACATATTTAATAGGAGTAAATAAAAAAACATTAAGCTCTCATTGTAGGCTTTGATGCAATAAAAAAATGTTTGTGCCATGTAATTAATAGGGGAGACCGGTGACATTCGGGCAATTTTTTTTCATTGTGTATTTTTTATAACAACGATGCAACTTTTAGCCAAACTAATGAATGATACTGTGGAAAGAGTATGTCTTAGGCCATGACTACATTATGGCAGGCCAGACCAGACAAGATAAGGCCGACAAAAATAAATAGAAATTTTACTATGACAATGGTTGCATTTTTCCAGATCAGTCCGGACTAGACAGCAACAAATTTGTTTGTATTGTCTGCCGTTTTCTTTAGACATTGTGAATAGTGTATACAGGAAAAGAAAACTTTTGAGTGTTTAAAAGCAGAAAAACTTTGACCGTAAGTTAACGTCGTTGTATCGATATGGAACTATTCTGGAATTGAACTGCGAATTTTTCTCTAATTAACTTCGTGTATGATCTTGTCTGATCTAGAGAAGACCTTACCATATGCCTGATCTGATCTGATCTAGTCTGCTGTGATTTGGCGGCCTTACACTACAAAATACCAAAGACAGTTTTGATACCCGTGGCTTTGCTTCACTGGTATAAATGAAAAATTACTTGAGGTCTGAATTGACAACCTCAAGAATGCCGGAAGTAATCGGGAACCCCTCGAAAAAAAAATAAAATAACAAGTTTAACCACTAGATTTGTTTTCAGATGACATTTATCTTTTGGAAATAAATAAAATACGCACAGAAGAATTTACCTACGCACATTAAAAAACTATTTTCAGCTATTTAAAACATGTTTGCTCATCTAAAAGTAAAAATCTCATCCTAACTTTAGCAAACTCCGTCAGTAACAAGTGGACACGAAAAAACGAATTCCGGCTTCGTATATACTAAAATAATTATAAAACTTATCCATATTTTTAACATTCTAGAAATCCGCCTGGTAAGAAAAAGCCAACAAGTAAAATCTTTAAAAAAAAAGAACTCAATGCCAACAATTATTAGAAAAATTCGATGAGTAATTTCAAAACTGCCTATCTGCTAGGAGATCACAAACAATTTCAAATAATAGTGCGATCTACATAACCAGTTTAATTCACGACAGTCCTATAAAGAGTATCTGATTGGAATCAAGTATTATTTCAGAATAAGAAAGTGTTGATTAGCAAGCACCCTATTCTATAAATTCTACTAAATTTCAATGATAATTGTGAAAATTCTTATGTTAATCAATGATTCTGTCTGTAATCTTAGTACCCTAATTCCCTAACTCCATTTATACGTTGCACAGTGATTTTACAAAGACGTTTTCTAAATTAACGCACAGGTTTCTAATTATATTTCAAATTTTATTAATTATTACAGAATGTTTGCACAACAATACTTACAAAAAAAACCGACAAATTTATATAATTACATGTTATAAAACGGAGAGAAAATTATAATTTTGTTCCCTTTCATATTTTTTTCTGTGTGTTGTTGTAATTCAAAGCAACTTTTTCATATCGCTCGCATTTCATAGTTTTGAAATTGTGGGAAACGTAATTATTTTAAGTACCCAAGCACGTGCAAGTAGATTTGCGATAGTGACAATCAGTACACATTTTCAAATTGGCTTGCATAATCGCTTATTTAACCAAAGCATTATCTACAACTGGATAGGGGCTGTTATTAACTAACGCAATAACAGGAGCTTACCTTTCAAGTTTTCTACGCATATAGGATTTAGAACAGCTCAATTTATTAGGCAAATAAATTAATTGAAGAAAACTTGTATTATAAAACGCTATTTTTATATTTACAGAACTGTGCAAGATGGTTTACTATCCATCACTACCTCTTATTATGAAGTCAGAAACAAAACAACAGCAACTGTGTTCGCAATTAAGTGGCGAGACACAAATTTATCAAAATATTCAACAACAGCAAATACATCACCCTCATCCGGGATCAGCAAGCAGTATCAGTTCTTCCAGTGGAAGTGCAAAACTCTTAATCCCTTCAAGCCAAAGTTTCTTACATAACATTAAGATTGAGCCTCAGCAAGCCCAAACCATACAGGCAGAGCAACAGGGCAGCAATAGTAATAGCACTAGTAGTAGTATCAGTAATCAACATAATGCACGAAATAAGGTGCAATTTAAATGTGAGCAGTGCAACATGATTTTTGGCAGTAAAAGTGCACACACCAGCCACATGAAATCTCATGTGAAGCAAGACAATAATTTCCCAGCATCAATCACCCCAGTGATGACCGGCTCCAGTCAAGTGACGACAACTACAGGAACTGACCCTTACCAGTGCAATGCTTGCCAAAAAACATTTGCAGTACCCGCAAGACTGGTAATTTTAAACTTTCAAATGTTAATTATTTAATTAATGGACGCGTTTAATTCCAGATTCGACACTATCGAACCCATACCGGGGAACGGCCTTTTGAATGTGAATTCTGTCACAAAGCTTTTAGTGTTAAGGAAAATCTCCAGGTTCATCGCCGTATCCACACAAAGGAACGTCCTTACAAATGCGATGTATGCGGCAGAGCCTTTGAACATAGCGGCAAACTACATCGGCATATGCGAATCCACACAGGTGAACGACCACACAAATGTTCCGTTTGCAGTAAAACATTTATTCAATCTGGTCAACTTGTGATACATATGAGGACGCATACTGGAGAAAAACCGTATAAATGTCCTGTAGAGGGCTGTGGGAAAGGATTTACCTGTTCAAAGCAGCTCAAAGTCCATTCCAGAACTCACACTGGTGAGAAACCCTACCATTGCGACATCTGCTTCCGAGATTTTGGTTACAATCACGTACTGAAACTTCATCGTGTGCAGCACTACGGGTCAAAATGTTACAAATGTACGATATGCGATGAGACTTTCAAAAGTAAAAAGGAGATGGAAGCTCATATCAAGGGACATGCAAACGAGATCCCAGACGATGATGATGAACAATCTCAACAATCACAGAAATCACAAAATATAAAACAAGAGACTCCTTCACGCTTCAAACGTGAGCGTGAATCAATTTTAGAGACTGAAAAATGTCACGAGAGCACAACAACATCATCGACTGCTACTACCAGTAGTATGGAGGTTACAGTGGAAGGTGGTTCAGAGGCGAATTCAGAAAGTGGCGAAGAATCTATGTATAGCGGAATGTATCAGCGCTTCGAACAATCCGGAGTGAGCTTTTCATTACAGCCAAGACCAACTTTAGGCAGTATTAATCCAGCACTATTGGCGGCTGCATCGATCGCCAGCCGACGTGTTGAGGAATCAAACAAATTAAGACTGGATGAAATGTCATCAACATCATCATCATCACCACCACCACCACCACCACCAGCTCATGCAAATAAATCTCTGGATACTGCGAGCGAATCAAGAGAATATTTCAAACAATCGCCTACTGCACAAGAACAATCTTCTACAAGTCCGTTTCCATACAGTTCTTTGGATGCTATTCGACAAAGAGCATATTTCACTCCGGCACCTGTTGCTGAATTCAGGTAAGATCTCTAAACATTGAGAAATTAGGGCATTCTTTCAATCAGCACAAATTTTTTTTTTAATTACGAGTTTGCAGCCATATCTTGTGTTTTAATAAAAAAATATTTCCCTATTCTATTTATAGACCATCACTGCGTTCTGCAAATGACATAGTTCGACAAGTTGAAGCAGCGATAGCTGGTGCAGAACCTTTACTAACACCGTCCAGATCATCTTCGACGGAGTCTCCGGATCGTTCATCATCGCCAGAAAGTGATTCGATGATGATGGCAGATCGCGACGTTATGACATTACCTTTACGCAAACGTAAATTATATTTAAAGGACAATCAGTCGAACGATGTGTCACCAGTTATGCGTATGAATTCCGTTATCCAGTTCGCAAAAGCATCATAAGCCTTTGCAAAGGTTTCTTCAAAGAGCAGATTTTTACAAGACTTTTTTTTTGCATAGAAGTTAACTTATTTATATATAATTAAATTAAAGGATAAAACACAACCAAATGAATGCCATAATATTTAGCATAGCAAAATTATTTTATTGCTAAACAACTAAGTTAAATTATTAAGAGAATTCAAAAGAATTATATAAGAGCGCGCATAATTTTACGGGCATTATATTCCAAAATATCGTGTGTGAGCTGTTTTCAAACAATGAAACAAACGTGAAATTCTATGTACTGTACATGAAGGAAGAAGATTTTTTGAAAAAGCCAACAGATTAGCAAATTTCTACTCTAGCGTATAATTTTGAAACAAAGTTTTAAGTGTAATTTTAAGTAATTTATAAAGAAAAAATACAATTATTCAATGATAATAAGAAGTTATTAAATTAAAGACTGTCTCAGGAATAATGGCCCGATTTTCTAGGTAAAATGATAAATGATTACGATTATGATTACGGTTATGAATGAATGTTGTTTTGAGGATTCTTCTTCGTACTAATGTATCTCGTTTTTAAACTTTATTTTTAATGTTTTATTTTGTTATGTTACTGTGAATGTAAAAGAAATATTTTTCTTTTAAACTTTTTCGTTTCATTTCTCTTCATTTCGTTTCATTGAAACCTTGGCTCCAGATGTGGGAATGAAATTTTGGCCGCTTAGTAGTAGATCACAACATAATTTTGTGGTATTTAAAGTAAGATCATATCTTTCAAATGCGGAAATAGTGGAAACAATAATTTTGTAGTGCAAAAAATTTCGTCCAATTTGTTTTAAATTTTCAACAAGTCAAGGGGAACTTTATGAAGCTAGGTCTAAATTAACGTAGCAAAACAAGCATGGATTAAATGGAAATAAAATTATGTTTATTCTACATTATCAGGAAAATGTTAATTTGGGTCAAAGTTTTCTCGATTAGTTATTTTGTATTTGTTGCCTTTACGCTCCTTATTTTGTACTACAAATTGAAGTACCGAATATGCAGTTTTAGTTGACTGACTTGGTTCAAATTCAAAGTGTAAAAACAACTCGAATTAACTAATTGTGAAAAAAGTGAAGTTGTTACCTCAAATTTTAACTGCGAAATTATAGATTTTCTTCAAATTAAAGCCTTTTAATGTGCATTACATAAAAAATTGTACATTTATTGAGCTGCAATTTTTAAAATTCAAGATGTGAAATGTAATTAAAATTGCCTTCTCTGTTTGTTGAGTCGAATTTAGCAAAATCAAGTAGGAAAACTGCGCCATTCATAGGAGTAAAAGTAAAAAACAGATGTGCACTGATTATTAATTACTTCAACATAATCGGGTCCTGTTTTGATTATCAACTTAGTCGCAATCGAGTTTAATATATAAAAGAGATGCAAATAAAGTTCACAGAAGAGTCTGATCAAGGGCAATTAATCGACAGAAAAAAATGGCCGTGTGTCGGCTGTTTTTTTTTTGTTATATTTGATCCGATTGCAATCGAATCGGCAATCACAATAGTAATTGGTAATACAGTAAAAGTGAAAATTATAAATATTTTACACTCTTCCTTCTTCGTTATGTTAAAATAACGTATTTAATAATTTCTTTGGAAAATGTCTTCAAGAGTTATTAAACTTCAGATTCAGCAGGTTCTTCCCCTGCACGAGAGGTTTTGAAATATTTAATAATTTATGTTACTGGCGTCAAAAAGTGTACATTCTAAGTTAAACAGTCTTAAAAAGCTGGCTAAATGAAAAATACAACTATAATTCCTTTGAACTTTTTTTTACGATTATCAATGAATTTCAGAAATAGATTATAGCTTATTTCCTTTTCAAAATCCAAGTTCTGATCTTTGTAATGTACTGTCAAGACAAACCCGTTCGGCCTCAAGTCTATGCTAACGAGCTTACCTATTTTGGATAGCAATCAAAACACAGATTAGTTTCGTAACGAAGTTAGCAACTGAAGTTAACTTGATTCTATTTTATGTTAATTCAGAAATCAAAGCAAATGAAATTATAAGACTTATTTTCTAACGTCACATTTTGTTGTGTAATAAAGTAGAGACGTAGAAAGGCCTCTATTAAGTATAGTTTGGAATAAGCTGGGTGCAGTTTTAGGATTTTGCGGCAACTGAATATTTTGTTGTTTATGTATTTACATATCCGAAATATTAAGCAACGTCAATCCGGTATCCAAGTAATAAGCTCAGAAAGAGTTTGTTTAGTAAAAACTTCCTAAAGT
>QYTT01094043.1:48408-59780 GCA_006980735.1 Dasypogon diadema | reverse complement strand
TTTTTTTGTTATATTTGATCCGATTGCAATCGAATCGGCAATCACAATAGTAATTGGTAATACAGTAAAAGTGAAAATTATAAATATTTTACACTCTTCCTTCTTCGTTATGTTAAAATAACGTATTTAATAATTTCTTTGGAAAATGTCTTCAAGGGTTATTAAATTTCAGATTCAGCAGGTTCTTCCCCTGCATGAGAGGTTTTGAAATATTTAATAATTTATGTTACTGGCGTCAAAATGAATTTCAATGAATTTCAGAAATAGACTACAGCTTATTTCCTTTTCTAAATCCAAGTTCTGATCTTTGTAATGTACTGTCAAGACAACCCCGTTCGGCCTCAAGTCTATGCTGATGAGTTTACCTATTTTGGATAGCAATCAAAACACAGATTAGTTTCGTAACGAAGTTAGCAACTGAAGTTAACTTGATTCTATTTTATGTTAATTCAGAAATCAAAGCAAATGAAATTATAAGACTTATTTTCTAACGTCACATTTTGTTGTGTAATAAAGTAGAGACGTAGAAAGGCCTCTATTAAGTATAGTTTGGAATAAGCTGGGTGCAGTTTTAGGATTTTGCGGCAACTGAATATTTTGTTGTTTATGTATTTACATATCCGAAATATTAAGCAACGTCAATCCGGTATCCAAGTAATAAGCTCAGAAAGAGTTTGTTTAGTAAAAACTTCCTAAAGTCGTACACATTGATTTTCTCTAAACATTACTTGGAGTTATTTAAAGCAAAATCCAACAGAACAATAATATTCATTTTTATTTGTATTGTATATTATCTTTTAAAACTTGAAATTGGTGTTTTTTTTCAAAGCAAAGTGCATTTTTGGTATAAACCTGGTGGCGGGAGGGTCGTGAAATTTGAGAGATTACTCGGTGTCCATTAAATTACACTCACGAATCAACTGTTAAAATCAATAAATAATAGGAAAAATAAGAAATAAGAAAAGAAATTTGTTCGTATAGACTTGATTGAAAATGGAGTAAATCAACTCTCAGCTTATTTAATTTTCAGGGGGTTTTTTTAAATTAATTTCTCACTTTTTAAAATACATTCTCTTCAATTTTCGGATTGCTGACTGAAGTTCAAAGCCAATTGTTATTAACTATTACCTCGTAAAGTTATGAAAAAATGTTTTCATATTAGTAAACACTCAATTTAAAATTAGCGCAACAATTAGACACTCAGTGAAGTAATAACTATTTCAGTAGTGTTACCTTGAAAATTGATTATTCCAACAACTGCTTAAAAAAAAGACAGGTGATGATCCCTGGGGATTGAAATTGGTGTCGGAAATTTATCTTAAATCGTCCTTAATAGATCCTTGAATTTCTGAGTTTTTTTTTACATTTTACACACAAAACACATTATCTTGCAGCTTCTAAAGCGCATTTACGATTTTTATATAATAAATAATGCTGTGACATCTAAAGTGTGACAATAAAAAGAATTCAACTATCATCGAGAATTTCAAGTTTTAAAGCTAGTCTTCTGTTTAATTGTTTTTTTTTTAAGTTAAACTTGAATGAAAGCTCTCTAAAATTCTAACAGTGACTATTGATCGATTCCTGTTTGCTAAAGGCAAAAGAACTGAAGATTCATTTTTTTTTACCTAAGCTTTTAACTAGTCAACAAATGCAGACTATATTTATTATTGTAAATGGTAATTAAGAGATTTTTTTATGCATTGATATTAATACTAACTGGAGAAAACTTTGACTAAAAGTAAACCATAATTGTACTCACATTGAAGTTATGAATGAGGCAAAACTATTAAGTTCACTGGAGAAAAAGACTCTTCAAAATAAACATGCATTTCTTTAATCTCCCTTGGAAGCTGGCATCGCATGTAATGTAACACAGACATCGGCATTGACCTAAAGGACCAAATATTTAATATATATGCACTTAAGTGATTTCCTTGCTATGGAAAAGTTGTTACATACAAATTTGTTACTTAATTATCTTATTATTATAAAATCGGAAATTTCTTGACATATGCACAACTGTAGGGTGTGACCGAAAGAACAGCAATAGAATCCCAAGAGTTACAGCTCCCGAAATTTTCAATGAAATGCAGCATACCTTGCATTTTTTTTGTATCATGCTTCATATTAAATTAAATGTTTAAAAACTTAGAGATCACTGATAGAATTTTATATAAATGCAAACACCAGCAGAAGAATTAGAAAAGCATGTAAAATATTAGACTTTTTTTAGTTTTATTTCACTGCCAATAAAATGGACTATGAAATTATCATACCTCATCGGTTTTAAACTCTAAACACAATAAAAATTTCTACAGTACTCGACTATCTAAAAAACAAAACAAAAAGCACAAAATAATGAGAAATGAATATACCACAAACTGAGAATTACGGTTATAAAGGAAGGAAACGACGTAGAAGAAAGTACATAAATTCCATAAATTTTGTAGTGAAATTAATCCAGAAATTATTTACGACTTAAACGAGTTTATATAAACCATTTATAGACTTAAGTATTTTATTAAATTATTAAACGAATTCTGTTGTATGTAAGAAGTGTGTTAGGTGATTGTTAAAAGTTTTAATTTCCGAATATAATTAATTTATTTGCATAGTTTCACTGAGACCAGCTTACTCTGCCAACTAAAAACTTTTCAATTGTTAAAAGTATAGGAGTATAGGTGAAGTAAAACGGGTAGAGAAGACTGATAAGTGTTATGAATTGAAATCCTTTTTGGGCGATAATTCTTTGAATTGAATTGAATTGAATACGTCTTGCACTCTTCTTTCAAAACGTATTCTTGTAAGCCAGCAATAACATATGCAAATTTTCCCCATATATTTTATGTTAAAATTATCAGCGTCTACTGCATTCATGTTTTGTGTAGTACCTATTTGTATCGGAGATATTATAATTAACAAATAGCGACAGATTTCTTACATTTGTATAATATGCCTTTATAGCTGAGTTTCACATGAAGTGTAACAAATCTGCCGGCTAATAAAAAAAAACTGCGTATTCACAGTTGTTTATATCGTGTGTAAATGGAAGAAAACCCGAGACTAATTAGCGATATGACAAAAGTAAAAATAATATATCTTTAATTTATATCACATAGGCTAGAGATACATTCATTTACTGTTAAATTTGATTTTTTATTAGTGGACCTATTACAGTTTATCGTCAGATACCAAGTGAATTGACTTAGAAGTCCAACAGGCGAAAATTAAGTTTTACTATCAGCATACATTGTATTTGTATATTAATAAAAAAATAATGCGAAAAATATTATTACAAATTGCTTACTTTCTTGCTTACACCTACTTTGAGAAAATACAGTTTGGAGACTAAAAACCCCAATATGCACTTGCTTTACAAAATTATAAGCACATTCATCAAAATCTCTATTTTAAGTAATTGAGAGAGCAAATAATGAAATAAATATGACCCTTAATTCTACTGAAAACAGAGAAGAGCTGCATTTCGTTATCATAACTGCACACAACATACTCAGCAAAAGATAATAGTAAAGAAGCGAAGTAAATGGATTTATTGAATGTTAAAAAGTAATTATGCTTCCCTCATTCGATATAATCTCAAAAACTCGGTTCAGCATGGATTTTATGTATCTTAGATAGAGACCACACAGCCTCAATGGAGGATTTCAACTCCTTAACGATGCTGCATCTGCGGATGTTGGTATAAATTTTACGGATAAATAACCGCAAATTGTCTAGATTGGAACTTTTGATTACGGTACAGCCACAGCTCAGAAGATGCCCTATGATTCTATGTACAGCCTTAACGTGAAAGAAGCGGATTACGTTTCAAAATACGCCCAAACCAACGAACGAAAAAAATTCGGAATTCTTTGTTTTTCTTAATGTTTTACGACAACAAACGTTTTCCGTCCCAGCTGATACGATGACCAGATCCTTTAGATAATTGAGGACAATTCGATCAGATTCATTGGCTTATTATAATTTAAGTCTACAACTTTTCCCATTCTCATTTAAAATCAAACATCTCCGAGGTAGTTCACTGTTAGTGTCACCATTTCCCAGAAAGCTTCTCAACAGATGACCCTGAGTACAATCCTCTGAATACCTTCAATTAGGATCTTTAAAAGAAAATAAAAATCAAACACTAGTAAAGCAAAAAAAATTAGTACCTACCCGATTCCAGCTACTTTTAAAGAGTTAAGGGGAAGATATGCGTGAACACCTTTGTGAATCCACCTATGAAAATTGACAAATTAAAAAAAAACCACCTCCCAGTGCTTTGAAAAAGTAGTCGCACACCCTTGGGTCCAAGAAACATAAATGAATTTTAACAATTAAGACTAGGTATGAAGAGCCTCACGAACCTACCTTCACTTCGCTATCTAGTTTCTGCACCTATAAAACCTGTGAGAAAAAAATATTGTCCAAAAAGCGGAAAAGCAACACTGGAGCAAATGAGAGTAAAAGATGTACAATTCACTTCCAAGAGATGAAACAAATAAAACGCAAAGAATATTCCATTAATATTTAATTCCATCTTAATTTACATAAAATGTATCGCGATTGTACATTTAAAACATTTAATAACCTCCACGGCCTGGTGGTGGAGCACCTCTCATCATACCAGGTGGCGGGCCACGCATTGGTGGCGGTGCTCCTCGCGGCATATTTGCAGGCATTGGAGGGATTCCAGACATCATACCAGGTGGTGGACCTCCCATCATAGGACGCATAGCTGGAGGAGCAGCAACTTGACCTCGACCAACAGGAGCCATGTGTTGCTGTGAAGGACCTCCGACACCTCGTACAGGTCCTTGCAAACCGGCTGGAACACTTGATACCGTGGCAGGCATTCCACGACCGGCAGCTCGACCAACACCGGGTCCAGGTGCAGCTCCTGGAATGGGTACTCTTGGAAGGCCTTCTTCTGGTGGTGGTGGTCCTTCTACTGTTAACGACACAATATTCTCACCACGAAGTAAAACAAACCCTAAAACTCGTTTTTCTTCCCGTTCAGGAAGTTTGGTGTTCTTGGGTCTAATTTTCCTGAACTCTTCACAATCCCCTAAAATTAGATTCATGTGCTTATCAAAGGCCTTAAATGTGCCGATAAAAGTCCTTGAATCCTGTAAAACGATTCGCACTCTGTAGTTCAGGTGCTGAGCCATTTTATTATTCTTCCCGATCGTCTGAAAATATGAAACAATGCACTCAGGCTTTATATTTTCCGAAAATTGGGGATGCGTATTTTCAAACATTTGGTATGCAGGGCAAATTAGTAAAAGAAGTATTAGGGAAGTTTATTTAGAACTAAAAGCCCATTGTAAAGAGAAAAATTGCGGGGAGCACACATGAACATAACCTAAGTCGAAGTGAATCCCAAAGCGTATAAAAAACTATCCCTACTTACCATTTTGGACTCCTTGTGTACTCCTCAATACAGAAACTTTATGAAAATATCCAATTAATGATTTAATTTAAGCACTTCTTCCCCGAGCAATACGTTTAAGAAAACCCTTCACAACACTACCGCTTGCTTACAAACCGGCCATTGTCGAACTGCTATTTGTGTGGATATTACACTTAAGATTCATTGCAATTTTTACAAATTCCTTTGTAGCTGCCTCGTGGTCTAAATTAGGGTCCTTGAACCATTAGACCAAATAAATTATCATATTTCTTAATTTTATAAACATTTAGACTTTGGTTTGCAGGATCATTTATTTTAATAAAATAAATAGTCATTGGTGCATACCATCCTTGAAATTTTGACATCATGTTCAGTGACCTAGTAAATGTTTTGCTGTCAAATTAATGTCATTTGTGTAGACGTATTTTTTTGGGCGGTTGTTCGTGTTGTTATCCTCTAGAAAAATAAATAGTCCGTAAGAATGGCTGCAGAAATAAAACCTGCGCCAAGAAATGCCAACGATCGTTTCAGTACGACCAAAAAACCAGAATTACTTAGCAAATTAGAAGGTAGCAATGATGACGTGAATGCCGCAATTTTGATACCAGGCGAAAATGGAGTCATCAGTGTGTCGGATGATAAGTGCGAAATTTCTCATACTATTTATTTATTTTGTTACTTAGTGATGATTTTTTCTTATTTAGAACTGTTAGGGTGTGGTTGAAACGTGATTCTGGACAATATTGGCCAAGCATTTGTCAGTACATGCCTTCAGGCTGTACATCTCTGAATTACACGGAAGAAACTCGGCAACTTTTCATTGGACAAGAAAATGGGACTGTGTCTCAGTACACGTTATCAGAGGACTGCAATAGACTTTCATTAATACGAGATTACTTAGCTCATCAAGCCAGAGTTACAGAAGTAATTTATGCTAAGGCCTATGCCTGGATATTATCTGTTGGGAAGGATAAGATTTTCTCATATCACTGCACTGAGACTGGACGCCGATTGGGTGGTTATACATTTGAAGCTGCTTGTACAGTCTTGCAGTATCCTTTTAAAATGGTCATAATCTTTTTCATCATTTTTTCCCATAAATTGTAACAGTAAACATTTTCCTTGACTTGAAAATATCAGATTTGATGCTTTAGCCAAATATGCCTTCATAGGGGATTACAGTGGGCAAATAACTATGTTACGCCTTGATGGACAGGGGGCTCAGTTTGTGAACACATTTAAGGGTCATACGGGTAAATCGCAGAAATGTATTTTGTTTTGCTTATGAATTCCATGCATGATAAATTCCAGGTTCTATTCGATGCCTTAGATGGGTCGAGGGACCACAACTTTTGTTTAGCGGTTCTTTTGATCAATCTGTAATTGTTTGGGATGTAGGTGGTCGTAGGGGAACTGTATATGAACTTCAGGGACACAAGTATGCCTTTTCTTATTTCTCTTCTATATTTGTAAATAATTTTGTTTATTCGAACTTATAGCAATAAAGTATCTGCTTTAGCTTACGCGAATCATACACAGCAATTGATATCAGCTGGCGAAGATTCTGTAATCGTTTTCTGGGAAATGAATGCAATGCGAAAGGAGGTACCAGAATGGGTTGAGTCAGATACTTGCCAACTTTGCTCGAGGCCGTTTTTCTGGAATTTACGTGCGATGATGGATCAACGTCAAATAGGTAAAAATTAAAATAAAAAAATATACAATATGCCCCTATAACCAAGAAAAGAGAATTAGGTGTGTCTTGTTTACGTTTCGTTTTCACATTCGTTTTAAATTGAATACCACCGGCTTTAATACATTAGTCCAGGATTTTTTTGAACTACTAGCCCCCTATATTTTGACACAATTAACCCACGTCATAAATTTTTTCCTTACTACTTCACAAATCCCTCTCCATTGGAAAGAGGCAATGGTTATATCTGAGACCAATGTCACACGGGCGTCAAATTGATTAACAGTAGGGAAGCACACAAATTGCGCATAGGTCGTAAATTGAGCTTGTCCATTAAAAACCAAATTTTCACTCTGACGCGCGTCCATTGTGTATGCTTGTGTGGCATTGGCCTTATTGAATCACGTGATTTTAGGCCGCTCAGTTTACCAACTTCTTATCCAAAGTCTTAGAAAATATAATGTATAAAAAATGGTACAATTTATCTCCGAGAACAGCGATGTAACTATGAGCAATCTCTTGAAGGTAACAACGGAAGTACATGAGGCCCTTGATAAATATTTTGTCGGAATTTTGATTCTGCTTGACTTCATGAAAGCGTTCGACACGGTCTGCCATACAAAGTTACTTTGTAAGTTAAGAAATGACTTTGACTACTCTTCATCTGCTCTCAAGTTAATAAGTAGTTTTTTTTATCTGGTCATAGCCAAATTTTTATGACTCAGAATTCCCTCTCTAATTCAATTTTATTAAAACTCGCTCAACTCTTATGTAGCCTATAAATTAGGGTAGTCCTTATTTACTCTTGAAATTTTTTTTTAATTCTTTCTGGAACTCTCCGAAATGTTTTCTGACCAGGTTGACGGGTCAGTCTACACAAAATCCCGACTAATATTAAAACTAAAAAAAAGCATTTCACTCCACAGTTACAAAATTTTCATAGCTTCAACCATTTCCTTTTTCGTATCTCCGGGCATTTTCTGATTAAAAACCACAAACGCCACAGTTTCGGGACTTAGGTACCATAAGTGATTACAAACTTTTTCAAAGCAACACGAGATATGGCCGAGTCAACGTTTTTTTTTTCTTAAATAGCAAATCGCTATTCAAGAAAGAAGAACACTACAAAAACGTATAAAGCCTCATACGATGCGAAGTAAAACAAAATACGCTTTAAAAATCAATGTAAAAAGCTTAATAAAAGGTTATTTAAATGTTAAACGAGCGGGGGACACGGGTTTCCATTATCTGATCAAGCTGAAATTTGGCAGGGAGTACTTTTTTGTGGATTGGAAACATTCTAGAGGCTGCCGTGAACAAAATTTTCTAAAATCAAGAAATAAGGACGACTTGTACAACGGTTAGATGATGACCTGCAACGCATTTATGAGTGGTCACTAATCTTAAACCCTTCAAAATTAAATTGTATTGTCATATGCAGACAAAATATTAGCAAATCCAACCTCCCGGCCATCATTTTAAACAACTCCATCATAAATTACATTCGATCAGGGATCTTCAGCTTTGATTGCCTAGATTTGTTTCATGAGTACAACATAATCCCCCCTTTGTATGCTGTTAAACATTTTTAAATATCTGTGAACGTGTTGAAATTGAAACAAGATATTTTGTAAACAGGAATTCGTCAACATCACTGTCGGCACTGTGGCAAAGCAATTTGTGATAATTGTTCCAGCAATCGAATCAACATTCCTATAATGGGATTTGAGTTTGATGTTCGAGTTTGTGATCCGTGCTATAAGCAACTTCAGACTGTCGAGTAAGTACAGATGTAAATGTTTCCGTAAATGTATGTGTAACTTCTCCATCTCACATAGACGACCATCACTGGCAACGTTCCATGATGCCAAACATTCTATAATTGCAATGGATCTTGATGAGGATAGAAAAAGACTTTTGACTGTTGGACAGGATCGAATCATCAAGATATGGGATCTGTCTTCAATTTGGGCCTAATATTCAGCGAATACCGCCAATTCTGTTTCAGTTAGTAATGAAAATAATGTTTGTTTAACAAAAGAAAGTGAAATACAATTTCCGCAAGTTTATTTTTTACATGAAAAGTAAAGGAAGGAAGTACGAGGAATTATGAATAAATCGCTATTTTTCTTTTTTTTTGTTGATATACACATGATATCAAGATTAGATAAGGACAGAAGATTATTATTGCATGATAATGAAGAAGTTTATCATATACGAGGAATTGATACTATCAAAAGTTATTACGATTTGTTATTGCATTTTAAATTTTGCGTATAACTTTTCAATTCTGCATTTCAGGTTTTCATCAGTTTAAACAAAAAAAAGAAAGTTTATGTATAAAATACATTTAATGGTCGTAAACAAACTTGTTGTATTTTTGAGTAAATTATATTTGTGAAGTGAATACAAAGTTTTGTCAGACATTTGCAGCATAAATTTGATCTCACATTCTTTATTAATTCTGTAAAGGAATGCTTGGGTGGTATTATATAATTTGTTTTTATTACAAACAGACTCGCCTCTATATATCCGAATTGAGTACGAAATTCTAATTGGGATATGTGAGAAGCTGTTTTGAATTTTAGTAGAAATAAATTGCATGAGACCATTAGATATGAATCTTTTTAACTTACAATTGAAATAAATGCAAACATTCTCATATACGATGCGTTTCGTCTTGCTTACTAATTTAAATTTGATTGTTGCTTTTGATGCCCGTAAGACAAGTAGAGGATATTTTCTGTTACTAAATGATGCTTAGATTTTAATACTGAGAGTATAAATGTGTTTCATATACTCAGAAAACGATCAAAGAACTGTTAAACTCCAAATAATCATACTATATAGTTTATATAAATGTAAAATCTTAATTTTTTTTTATTATTATTCATCGATTTATTAAAATTTCGAGATTTTTAGAAAACTTTTCATATAAAATATTTAATCAGATGTTTCAAATAAAAACCACCAATAAATACAAAATTGTACGTGTTGTACGTTGTAATAATATTTGCTTTTGTTTTTTGTGTTTTTTTTTTCTTGATCATATTATTACACATGATATATTTTATGATTAATTTTTCAAAGTAAAATGTTCGGAAAAAAAAGTTATAAAGGAAATTTTATCAAATCAATGCGATTGGATTGATTTGGTATCGATAAGACGACTCCATAATATGTAAGGGAAATTATGAATAATAACGAATATACTACAATAATTTTTCTAATCTACAAATACAGAATTTTAAAATTGACATCCAAACAACACAAATAAGAAAAAATAAATTTCTGAACTAGAAAACATTTTTTTAATTTAATCCTTTAGTGATTTGAAGCCGAGGTGAACGCGTGTTAAATGTTTAGAAATAATTCTTTATTTACGCAATGCGTTTCGCCCTGATAACTTCGTCAGGATTCTCATTCTTACCTACCTAATAGGCGGAACCCCTCCAGCCCTCTTAATTTTTGGAGGACCCTATAAGGCCCTTAAGAACACCAACAGCCTTATTCCGAACTCAGTTCGGGACGGAAAACGTTCTGAAACTCTTGTATGCATCTCCTGCAAACGACCAACACCTAAGACTTACTAAGATTCAACAGCAAATTATTCCCTGAAGCTCATTTTCTAATCCTTTCAAAATCTGGATTAATAAGTTCGGTACAATCGTTCACAAGACCAATAGGCCTACTGCTATGCAGCTGTACATACACCTGAAGTCGAAGGCAACACACTCGATAGTGAACTGTGATCTATTTGAGAAGATTTCCAACGATTTCGAAAATTATTTCTTTATAAGTGTTTCATTATCTCAAGGTAAATAGGTTACTCAAGAAGCTTAGAAATAAAAAACACAAGAGGCTCATTGGCTTAAAATCGTCGAGACCAATTGGAGAAGTATTTTTAGATGATGGTAATACAATGACCCTCATTCAGCAAGATGGAAATTCAGACAAAATCAGACACCTGTTTAAAATGTTTGATTGGAGACAAAATCGATGGCAGCAGAGTCTTTAAGGATCTCGCATAAACCTCGTCAGGGCTCACGACTTCGGATTTAATAAAATAAAATGCTCTGACTAATTCTTCTAAGTTCATACAGCGAAAATCGAATCTATCAACTGAGTCCCTAAGTGTAGTGTCTCTGGTCAAAAACACCAGCATTCTTCTAAAGTTTATCTGAAGGCAAATCGTGATCAAATTTATATTGAAAGTACCGACGTTTAGCAGTTTTAATATTAGAGTTCAATCCGTTATATGAA
>QYTT01094043.1:16163-43608 GCA_006980735.1 Dasypogon diadema | reverse complement strand
ATTTGGCACAGGGCTCAAGAAGAATATAAAAAAGGAGCTATTTGTGCCAATGTTTCAGCTAAAAAAAAGGGAAAATGTGGACGAAAACGCAAAGATTACTCCGACAAATTGAGCAAGATGAAAGATATCCCTTTCAACCGTCGAGGCACAATTCGCAGTTTATCTTGTGCGATTGGGATCCCAAAGTCAACGCTCTTTCGAATATTTCAGGAAGGCAATGAATTTAAACGGATTTCATCGGCAGTAAAACCAGTACTATTTAAATAAAATGTCTTGAAAAATTTTTTATATAAAGTTTATATGTAAAGTAATCAAGTGTGTATCTTTTGTATACCATATTATGGGACAAAAAAAAAGGTCAAATGTATACCATAATTTGGGACAGAGGGAGTATTAAATAAAAATTATCTTTTTTCTGTTCTAACACCAAAATGATTCGTCGCACGCAAAATTTACATTTTTTTCTTCAATAATTTTATTACTTTATAATATATCGACACCTCGACCTCTTTTTACGCGTTTTTTACGCAATATACTTTTTGTTTCGCGCTATTTAAACCCATTTTTTCTATGCAATTTACGTTTGCGCTTTGTTTTTCGCTTGGTTATGTGTTCTTTATTCTGCCCGGAGCAGGGGTTCAAGAAAATTTTGGTCTAATTTCTATGCAGATAATAAATAGAAATGTTTTTTACTTCAAACAAATCAGTCTAAAAGTATTTATAACGCAATCAAGATAGTGAGCCGGTTAGCTAAAATAATGATAAAATAAGAGAAGTTTATTGACAGTACATTTCTTCGTTTTAATTTATTCTTTTTCGCAGTTCAACAGAAATTCATTTTAAGACACTGAATCTTTATATTATGTTGCATAGTCCTGAAAACTTACAAGAATATACAACAAAAATTACTGAACAACTACACACATGTCGCCAAACCGATACAAAATTATCAACCATTATTATAATAAATATATACTTTTGTTTGCCAAATGATATCTCTCATACTTTCTTATTTTATTTACTGTAGTCCTAAAAAATTTCCAAACAGGACATAGCAAGAAAAATCATGATTTCCCATATAAGTGTTTAAAAAAAATGTTACGCTCCCGCCTAAAGTGTCCTGTGTGACTAATGTAAAAGATAACGCCCCAATCGTCATTAAGATAACACAGAAATGCAAAACAAGGCGACAAAGATGAATCATAATTGTCTCCTTTCCCAGTACAATGATTAAGGCTAGCCCTGAAATTATCCTCTGGTTTTATTGCCATCCACCAATGATACCAGTGAAATGGCATAGATATATAACCCTCGTGCAAAATTATTCGGTTAGTTTTAGTGAATCTGTGAAGTAGTTAAAATTCAGTTAGTGCACACTTTGTTATCACTACCCAGGCAAAACCGGTTTTTTTGGTAAAAGAGCGCCGGGAAGGCAAGGATACTGTAATCACTTATTGTTGCTCAGAAACCTTTTCTATTTGATGAGCTGCATCACACTAACACACATGTAAATAAAGGGTATTTCTGATATTTTACAATGTATCAAGAAAAGAGATGCAAGTGTGTTTTTGATTCTCCGGGAAAACCGGTTTTAACATTTGCTCATGGCAACAAAGTGTACGCTGGCTTATTGTGAATTTTTCTTGGGTACAGGTAACGCGATTAACCTTGACTACTATTTTCGAAATTTCGTGTGAATTAACTGTTACTAAGGCAAATATGGAACAAATTCAAAGTCAGGAAAGAAAAGGTAAAAATGAATTTTATTAAAGTTAGAATTCCTTTAACCTGGTCTAGACACTGTTGCACATAGTTGGTTGGAGGCATGTGTTCAATTCGGTTACCTTCATTGATAGTAAAAGCAACATTACAAATATTCCTGATTGTTGCAATTCTATTTCAATTTGCAAATTTTTAAAATCTCCTGCAATCTACGAAATTTTACGTTTTACAAATACGGCTTTCTTTTTGTAAATTGTTTATTCTTTTCTTCTAAACGATATTTTCTTTCTCTTCCAATTTATTATTATGTATATACTAATTCCCTGGTAGCATTTAATAGCCCCTTTAATGCAACACCATTGTCATTCGACTCTGAAAACTATTTGTAAAATTTTGCAACTTTGAATCGGTTATAATAATTTCAAAATTTTGTATGATATTAAGGAGAAGTTTTCATGTAGGAGCCAAAAAATTTATAGATGAAATTTGGGAATATTTTTCGCATGAACAAAAACAATAAGAAAGAAATGGAGTTTTGCCACTTACATGCTGCATTTCCAAAATATTTAAATAATTTTTTTTGATTTAAAAAAATACAAAATGGCATCCTTCCCGGCTGATGGAAATTAGTTGTGCGCGGCCAAACAGTAGAAGATATTACTACTCCGCAAATTATCTGAAATAAAAAATGAAAAACGTATTTAAAGCTTATTAAATTTGTTGGACGGTAAAGTAACATTTAGTTGAAAAAGTCATAGTTTGATAAAATATTCCGGTGATTTTGAATTTATGGCCGATTTCTCCCCATTTATTTTTGTTTTTGACGTGCTTTAAAAAATATTAACTTTTTAAATTTTTATGTATTTGAGGCTTGTCCTCCAATGAAAAATGTCTAAGGGAAAAAAATATAAGTCGATTGCTTGAACGGTTTGAACGTGAAACCTTCCACCAGCTCAAAAAATCATCGAGAAAAGCGTTATTTAACAGGTTCGCTGGGCATACGCATGAAGCTATTAAGCCTCCTTTTACTAAATGTATTTTTGCATATATTTTTCTCTCGAAAACTTTTCTACTAGAAGCGGAAGTGAACCTGTTAAAGGTTTTTTTTAAGATAACTTTTGGGCTTCGACGTTGAGACCTTGAGTTTTTGAATTCTGCCCATTTCCGTCGATGCATCGCTGTAGCAAATAGTCAAAAGACGGTACTTTCAATTCTAGTTCTGTGTCGAACTAGCTCCGTATCCGTTTTTGATTGATGCTGCGGTTCGTTCACTGGGTTACAACTTTGTGAATAATTCAACCATCACAAAATGGCTTTAAGAGCTCATGTCTGTGGAAAATTCAAAAAATACAAAAAGAAAGAAACTAATTGTTTTAAATCCGGTTCATAAGAACCTCTTCTAAAGGTATAGAAATCATTGGGAGAGGAGATCTTGCTTTCTTAGATGGAATCGAGATTAAGTCTTCCACACTTAAAAAGGTTTTTGATTTGCAACAATAATAAATGGCTCACCCTAATTTTTCCACATTATTAAATCATTTATTTCAATTATTCATAATTCCTAACAGAGATTGCACAGTATTGCGATTACTGGAACATATCATTTACTTTATTTATATTTTCTTCCTCATTCTCTTTCAGAAATATTAACAAATATTAGTGAAAGACTTGACGACCTGATAAATTCCTTCGAAATGGTTATACCAGAGGATATCTTACATGAAACATTAACCATGAACCTTGAAAATGAGTGCCTAATACAGGAAATTAAATCTAAACTTTTGGAAAGAGAACAAGCAGAGGAGGATCAGTTCGTCATGGAAACTATGGAAATTGAAATGGATAAAAGTAAAAAACGAAATAAATTTCAGAAAACAATTAGGAACATAAATCCAGCGAAGTTGAGAAAACTTAAATCGAGGCAACAATCACGTTTAAAGGAAAGAATGGATCAAATGAAAAATAAACTTCGAGAGAAATTCATTAAAGAGAAATATTCAAAAATTGAAGCAATCATCAGACATGTTGCTAAAGTCACTGCTGATTGCGATCAACAATATCAATATGCAATTAAAAACTCAATGCAGGTGCCGGAATAATTATTTGAAAATTGTTTAAAAGAAAAAAATATATATAATAAAGATCAGCTTAATCTTAAAGAGTAAGGAGTACATTTGCCTTTTTTTGGATTCTATATCATTAAAAAAAATTGTAAACGCATTATACGTAAAAAGTCCATTTAATATAAGACTACAGTTTTATTTTCTTTAAGCTGTCTCTTGCCAAATGCATTTTTGCATATATTTTTCTCATGTAAACTTTTCTAGAGAAAATGACAACGAACCTGTTAAGCAGAAATTCAATAATAGACTAAGACTTGTTTTTTAATAGAAGTGTTAGAAATATTCGGTGAGCAGAAAATGTAAAAAACAGATATTGTATTCCGTTTAAACAAAATTTTTTATTGCAATGTGGATTGTTCCTGTTAATTCCTCCATTTTACTACGACCAATAAAATCGAAATTGAACAAGTTGAAGTTTTATTTTCCTTCTTTGCGAACAAATATGAAATCTAAATATATGAAGCTTACATATTATTTGACTCGTAATTTAATGCCTTTTCACGTACTTGAACTGCACGGGATTTGTTGAACTTGTACCCCAATTTAGTATCACGGAGAAAAACTAATGGAAATTGAGTACAAAAAATCTACTGAGATTTAAAAGAAGAAACTGAAAAATTAACTGGGGAATCTACCTATGTACTCTCTCACAAAAGAAAACAAATAATAAAATTTAACAGAAATTGCCGCGCAACTACCCATAAAACCACTTTTAACCTGCAGCAAAAAGAAGTTATATTTATTAATATGAGCGCAAAGAAAGTGTAATTTGAATAAAATTCGATTTAAATGTGTAGCAGTTAAAAATTTCTACAGGTAAATTTGGGCGGCATATTTTTATCTTACGTAAAAAGCGCAAATTTAGTCAAAATGAAAAACATACTTCCTTAACATATGCATTGCATTCCTCATCTTTTGAAATAATTTACTCCAATATTAAAAGAGAATTTCCCGGAATTACTAGTTAGAATCATTTCTCTCCTCGGTCAGGTACGTGCAAAATGGATCCCTTTTAATGGTTATATTCCAGGATTGCTCTTAATTAGTTGAATATAATTGCAATTCTCCAGAATTTAATTACTCAGAAGGGCACTTAATCCAAACAAGGTAAATAGACAATAACCAATTTACCTCTTATTTAAAATGTATGCAGCTGTTTATCCTCTGGGGCTGCTTATTACCAATTTTACTACTCTCCTGGTCACAGTCATCTATTTACACACAGAGGTAAAAAGAATTAAGGCATTAATGTCTTCCCAGAAGATATTTTTTTTCTACGCAGTAAAAGGCCTTTCAGAAGAACTTCTTTTTATGGAACTATCTATTAATCCGGGAAATATTCTTACCCCAATAAATGTGGGTAATTTGCACCGAATTTCAGGTATATCAAAGATTGTCTTATAAAGGATCCACTGCTGGCATTTTCTCATTACCAGAAAAGTTCTTGTACCGTAAACAAGTACGTATCTAGTGATTTTACAGAGTGTTTTTGAATAGTGTTCCAATAAACGTTAGAAAACTTCAAAATGGAAAATTCAAAAAGTAAAAGCTGTGTATCTTCTCGCAAGGAGAATCTGAATACCAATCCTGCAACAAACGTTTCTACAAGCAATTCTGCTGCTCCTGCCACACAGAATTCCAGTCCAGAGACTTCTCCACAAACAACACCAAATCATGGACAACAACAAATTGCACATCGACCTAGAACAAATTCCGGTGAGTAGAAATTTTTATTATTTGTAAAAATTATATAGTTTTTATAATTCGTGAATTCGAGAAGATTTTTTAATAATAGTGGAATGTGAAAAGTGAAAAATTTTGTGCAGAAAAGTGGAAAAAAAATCGTTTTGTAAAAGTGAAAATTGCAATTACATTTTAATTTTTCGAATTAAACTCTTTTTTTAGCAAAAGCTATACGCTCGCGAATATTTACATTTTAAAACTTTCTACAATTCATAAATTCGCAACCATCGTTAGTAACGCGTACACCTAAAACAGGAGCATTAACAATGCAGCAATATTATTTTGAAATTCTAGTTCTCAAATTGTTCTTATTTATTTTACGTGCAAAAATCACCTATTAGCCATGCATTAAAGATTTAACCAACTAATGGCCCAGCATTTTTAAATCTTCCTCAATCTTTTTATGTAAATTTGAGTAAAGCGCAATATCCGATTATTTCGAAATAAATTCTAAATTTCCTCGGTAGAAAAGGTTTCGTAGCTTCAAACTAAATTCGTATTCTGTCCATATATCATTTTTCACATTATCTAGAAAACGTAGACTATAAAAGTGGATGAAATGAAAAAACAGAGAGGCTTCGATGGAATAATATTCAGAAAAAAATTTCCACAAAGTAGTGAATCCCAATATTTAGCAAACTGTAATATCTTTGTCGTTTGCTCTTACTAAACTATAAACTACCACAAAATTCATATTACAAATAACAAATTACTAAAAGCATATTTTTATATTTATTACAGGTAGATTTGTGCTCACCCCTGAGGAGATGGATGTCGCCCTATTCCTTCTGGAACTCCATTACAATATGATCTGATGAAATATCTTCCTTGGACCTGTTCACTTGCAGTACGTGCTGTACAGTGGAACTTCAAAATTTTTTCATTTTGTGCGGATGTGGACTGGTTTACTAGTTTTGTTCAGCTTACAAACCGTAAGAGTTAAAGCGAGACATACACCGGCTCTGCGCCCAATAATTTCTTATTTTTGATTATTTTTCTGCCTAATGGCCTATTTAATGGAATTATTTTCGAAATTTCAAATAATTAGTATAAAAGAAAAATAATGTTTTAAGGACGAATGCTTTGTACAGCAAAATAAGTCTAGATTACATTTTCAGTCTAATCTGTAAATAAAAAATGTAAATATGTAAGCATAAAGTATAGAAGTATTTCTGAAATCAATTTTGTAGATTTTTTTTATATATATTTCCTTCATACATGTAAAATTTCTGCAAAGAACTGTCTAAATAAAATTACAGAACATAACGCTTTGTGTTTGGACTTGAATATGTCGTACTTTACGAAAATGTACAATTTCTAATAATAACCACCGATTTTCAAAAAAAGAAAAAAAGAGACGCATGTAAAGCTTAAAAGACGCCCTGCCTAAAAGAAGAAAAGTGAAGGTCCGAATAAATTAAATGAAGGAAGTACTGATGTACATTGCATTTGATTGCCAATGCCCGAAAAGACATCTTTCCTTGATTATATTACTTTAAACCTACTAGATAAGTGGGATTACCTTACGATATTATGTGTGTGTGTGTATATTATGTAAGTGCAAGGTACCTGACACTTTGACACTTTGCCAAAGTAAGGATCTGTTAGACCAAAGAGAGCGATGATCGATTATTTGATACTGGCAAAAGTTTTAAATGATATTAAGATAAATAATAATAGTTAAAAATGTATAGATTTTACCTCTTTCAATATGCAATATGCATGCCAATATGGGAACATCCGGTAGAATAGACAAATGCTTCTCAGCATCATTACTGACTAGCTAGAAGGGGAACTCAAGCTACAGTCAGCGGACAAGCGCAGGATTTTTTTTTTTAATTTCACCACAAAAATGTTGTTATATAAATAAACAAGTTCCCTTCCTATCAAATCCTGCAGTAACGTATTAATCATACTAGAGACCTTACAAAATCCGTTGTAATTTCTTATGTTCACCTTCTGCACTGTTGACATCTTTTTGATTTTGGATTTCTTTTTGTCATATAATAAACTTGGTGTTAGATGAATTTCTTTGAGAACTATTTACAATTTACCTTCGTCCGTTTGCCAACGCTTTTTATTGGAAGAGTATAGCTATTCAATTCGGTATTAACTTGTTCCCAGTAAAAACGTCAATATTTTTTTTGCAAATTACTTTGGCCACCAAAGGATATTTCTCCATGAGGATGACCAATATATCCAGCTGTGATCTATTGCTAAATATTTTTTCCTGAAAAATCTTATTTATGAAAAAATATGTATATTGGCTAAGTACAAATACAAAAAAAAACAAGAACAATATTAACAAACTTTTGAAAAATTCCATTTTAAAATGTACTTTTATTACTTACTACTTACATAGTTTCTCGATTTTTCGTTTTTAACATTTCAAATTCAACTATCTTCACATTTTTAAAAATTTTCACTTTAACTAAACAAACGAGGCGACGAGAAGCAAGGCACTAAGGAAATGGTGAAAAAGTTAGGTAATTTATGAAAAAGTAAAATATCGATAGAGCAATCAACAGCTTTCAATTGCATACAACCTTTCGTCAACAAAATGCATTTGCAATTTTTCATATTTTGAGATAATGAAAACGCCCAGATTCTCGCAATAAGTTCCTGTAACTGAAGGGGGAAACGAGAGATACCACCTACTACACACCCGCACAATTTCCTTCCAGAATAAATCACGGAAATTCAGAGTGCAAATGAGTCATGGTCTAGGAGTAGGCACTGTTAGTGGTTCGTATGCTGCGCACAGAGAATAATATGCAATCAGCAGACAGGAAACTTCGCCAAAACAATTTCTACGTAAGTAGTAAAAAAGTAGAAGATTTTGCTGCTAGAGATCTTGGGTTCGTAGGATATTTCCACAAAAACCTTTGTCACCATCAAATGATTTAGGGTTAAAATATTCGCATACGCCTCTAAACGCAAAAAGGCAAAATTAGATAAAATCAGAAACACTTACACTTTGCTGCACTCATTAAACAAAGTAATTTCTGGGACAATTTTCAATTATCGTCGCATATAGGGCCGTACTTTTCCAGTAGTCTTAATTTGATAGGGTCATAGGACAGTCAAATACACTTTGAAACTGTAAAAACTCTTCGAAAACGTGTAATACGTTGGTATAAACTGCAAATAAATTGAATTGAATTTATGGCTGTGACAAAAAGAAGACCACTCGATATATACGACACTTACCTGGCTAATCATTTAAGAAACAATCTACATCCGTATTTATAATGATTTTACAATTTATTTTTCTTCTAAATTTCCACATATTCATTCTTAAAATCACACATATTCCAATATTATACAAAAAAAAAACTGGGAATTGCGTAAATACCTAATATGAATCCAAAAAAAACACCGCACAAACAGGTGACCAGCAAAGAGCAACAATAGACGAGTCCATTTTCCATAAGCAATTCTAATTACATGTTTTAGAAAGAAAACAAATTTAATTTAAAGTAAGATTATTGTAATGGTAAAAAAGGAACCAGAACTAAGGCAACATTATGAAACAAGAAGTGAGCTTGCTGCTTTCTTTATATATAAACAGTTCTTGAATTATGAAAATAAAGTGAAGAAAAGACATTAATACAGTTTTCCTCAATTTTTAATTATAATTATTTACTATAATTAAAAAGTAATGATAAAGAGCAGCACACGCAACAAATTCTTATATTCATGGTTTCAAACTCTCTTACGCTCTTCTCGCATACATATAATTCGTATTATCTCCTCACTTTTGTGATTTTTTTAATATATTAAATTTTTATTTTTTTCACTTTTTTTATAAATTTTTGTTAAATGATTCTTTACGTGTAAAAAAAAACAATAACTGAAAGAGCTCTTACTACACTTTAAATCTCTTGCATTAACAAATCTACACAAAAACATTTTCTGATAAACAGTTGTATTTATTTATAAAAGAAATGGGAGTGAAAATATTGCAAAGCAAAAATTTTTAATTTTACAGATGCAGGACGTGCATGTTTTTTCGTCAAAAATTTCTATGTGTACACAAGTTCAACTGAGTTCCAGACAAGCTTTACAGAGGTAGTAAACACAAAATTATATAAAATCTCCAATTGCTTTGACTTCATGGCAGTGTGAAATTCACTCGAAAGATTGTAACATAAGAGAACTTATGGTAGGAGTAAATGGAAATATTTGCACTTTCCTTTTGAAATATATTGTTACCATGAAACCGAAGCAACTACTGCCTCCTAGAATACATCCTGCATAATTTGATATCAACTTTCTTTCTTTAATGAAACGAATGAGCAAAAAATTTTATAATTTTTTCTTGTCAGATAGATAATACAAAAATAAAGGAAACAATTGTAGAGATAAATAAAATTCTAACTTTGCATTGTATTATTTGTAACAACTTCATGGATTTACATTTAGGTTTATCATTTATATTTAAAAAACTCATTCGTGTCGAAGAAACATTCGGATACTACAGATTAGCTTTAGTTAAATACACATTCATTCTTTTGTAAATTTTTCCATTCCTTTTACAAACTACTTTTCTCTTCGTTATTAGCACTACAAGGTAAGGGGATTTTCGTCGTCTTCTCTGCTATAATCATTATTCATCTTGCATGTCCTCGGGCAGTTCGTGAGGATTTAGCATACCAGGCACATTGCGTTGCATTAGTCTTTTGTTGGCTTGCTCTTCACGTAGGGCTGCCTCACGCTCTTCTAAATAAAGATCTGAATCATCCTCACCAGTTACCTCCTAAAATGTAAGAAAACAATTGATAAAAAAAGGAGTGTTTAAAAAATAACTAATAACTGTAAGAAAGAGCGCGATGCCAAACTTACCCGAATTTGTATGAGGAAATCTCTCAAATGCTCTTTAAATGCGTGAACGTTTTGATCCAGATTAAACAATCCCGTTACGAAAACTTTAATCTGGTTATCAGTTAAGTGACTAAATGCAGATTTCAGTAGTGACGCAACATACTCTTGGACGTACAGAGTATTATCTGGTATTGGACCCAGATTTTCAACTATCTTGTTATTCTCTACTAGTGAGAACATATAAGCCAAAATTACGGCATGCATAGCTAGCCCGGCTGTGTGAGATGTGTCTGTAACAACTGAGAAAATCTGCATTAGAATATCGGTGAAATATGTCTGGTAGAAGCTCTGGGCTGCTTGTGGATGTTGTTCCAAATTTTGTAACATCTAAAAAAAAAAAAATGTACAATGGGTAATTTGAAATCGTTTTAAATTAAATTTAACTAACCTTAAACAAAATCTGCAGTCCCATATCTGCGACATTTCTCATTGTGTGTTTAAATCCCCATACAACAGAGTCAAAAACAAGCTTAAATTGTGCTGGCGGTATGTTTAAAAATGCTTTGAAACAATGGGCATTAACAGCTTGCAGTAATTCATAGAAACTTGTTCGGTGCTGAGGAAAGTCTTCAAAGTTTTTGTTGATCATATCCAATGTGCACTCAAAAACAGCATCAAAGATTTTTGGTATTTCATTTGTGATGTGACCTCGCAATTTATTAACTATTGTAGCCATTGTGCTAAGAACTTTAGGTTCTCGCGCCGATGGAATTTTGCAGTGCTAAAACATTTTCGACTACAGTTAATATCAAAATCTACAAAACTTAAACACTTACTTGGTAATCTAACAAAACAGCGTCCAATAGTGGAGGAATAAAGTTATCCATAACCATCTGATTGTCATTAGACCGTGATACCCATTCAGATATTAAAGTTAGCGTCTCCTTTTTAACCACATGCATAACTTTAATTAGTGGTTGATTGTTCACGATCGTACCATTTACAGCGATAGCTTGAATTATATTTTCTGACATAATTTTGTAGACGTTCAACATATCCAAATAAATTCGTCCCAATTGAATTACGTATGCATGACCAAGAGCCTTGCATGCAGCAACATTCGTTTTAAGTATACTGCCGAGTTGTTTAACCGCCGCCATATTTTTAAGGAAATCTACATTTTTAGAGGCGCGCGCGATTATTTCATCCCACACTTGATTTGGCAGGAACATGTATCTTTCAATCAAAGCATCTTGCTGTACCTGATCGGCTTGAGCAGAGATCATATAGCCCACAGCTTCATAGAACGTGTGTACCTTTACAAAAACAAATGTCGGTTAAGAATGTTGCTTTCAATTAAACATTCTTCTATTTTACCTGTTGTGGTTGTAAATCACAAATAATGCTGCTCATTGTACTGAGGATTTCGTCAATAAATGTACAAACTTCGTTCGGCTGGATCGTAACAAAATGTCGTCGACATTTCACGGCAATTTTAATAAAAGTATCGCAAGCCATATCTTGGACGCCATCGTGTGTCTCATGCATAAACTCAAATAGTTTATTTACAACTGTTTTCAAAAACTTCCAGTGGGCTCGGAGAAAACGAGGATATTGACCAACTACGTACATTATATTCGAGGCAATAATTGCCTTATTGTCTTTGCCCTTTTTCTGTTCACACAGACCAAGCAAATCCTTGATGACAGTAACTAAGAAACGCTTTTCATCTTCCTCACAAAAAGCTCCTAAATGTACAGAAAAGGAAATCACAATGGACTCATATCAACTGCACCTTTGCATGTTTCTCAACTTGCAAGATATTTTTTTCGTGTGGAAAAACAGACTATTTCTACGTTTCTTTCGGAAAAATAAAAATGTCGACATTTTATACTCATAGGAATTTTGTAAGTTGCTTAATCATGCATTTATTAAAACACCAACTTTTTGGACAATTGAAAGTAAAATTCAGAAATTTATTTTGTAAATTACTCTTTTCTTATAAAAAAAAAACACTGATTTTCTAATAATATTCTGTATATACAGCGCAAATGCTCTACGTAAATTTAAAAACTAAAACTTACCCGAAATTGATCCTATCGCCCAGCAAAGTGTATTCAGATTCTTCCACGAGAACTCACTTCCATTTACTTGGTTCATCAGCTTTTCTGTCATAATACGTTCCGTATCCGCATAATCCAAATGAGTTAAGAATACCAACGTTTCACGCATATTTTTATACAAATTAATAGCGTTTGTATCTTTCATAAACTCTCGCACAACTTCACCATTCTCATTTTCCACAATCAGAACTTCTTCAGGCTTCGCCATTCGGGAAATCATTATGTAACGCACTTTTGAGAGAATATCAGCGTAGAATTTACGTCGTGAAAATACATTCCTCTTGGCAAATGCATTACACTGAGAATTGAATGGCTCTGAAGAGTACAAGTCGTCCACTAAGGTGTTCCAGTATTCGAGACAGATTTTGAAGATTTCGACATCTTCAACTTCGGAAATCATAACCAGATAAAGTAGTGCTTTATTTAAATAGTCGACATATTTTTGATCTTCGACCAGTTTCCCATGTTCTTTCAAAAATGTACAGAGAAACATGGCCAAGTTTTGTACGAAATTTTGCTCCATATCTGAACCATTCATGTAGATATGATTCATGTTCGTGTTTGGATTTATCATTTGATCCAACTGCTCCATTGTATCCTTAAACAATTGGCAAAAATGTAGATTGTAATTTGGCACATTCAATCCAGCAATTTCCGCCAAGCAATTCAATGTAACATTACGAAACATGGGTACATTTAAAAATTTAAAAATCAATGTGTCTATTAGTTTTGTCTCAAATATATAACCAAGAGGGATCCAGTTAAGGAAACGCAGCAATGTTTCCAGTGTGACAGCAATTAATGGAGCATTCATTGAACTTTCAAGAACGAAAGAACATAGTTGGAATATTTGCGAGAATTCCGAGCACATAGTATCCTTTAAATGTTTAGCTTTTGTTTGCGTTATTTGTCCAGAACAAAAATCAAAAACTTCTTCACTCAGCAATTTCAATATTTGCATATTATTCTTACATAAACTCTCATTCGTTTTGGACGCTCCCACAATATCACTGATAAAAGATTCCCAATTTTTAGGCCATTCACGCTTTAAAATTTGTACCAAAATCATGTTAAGCTTGTTTAAGTAAACCTTGTTGGCTTCCATAGTTTCTGGGTCTGAAGATGTCTTTATAATCAAACCGACAACATATTTCTTTATGCCCTCACACTGATTTCTTGGCAGTATCTTCCATCGGGTCTTGATGACTTCTTCAAGAATCTGCAAGGCATAGTATTTTGTTTGTTGATTTTGAGAAAATTCAAGAATGCTATCGACCCGTGTCCATGCATCAGGATGTTCCTTTAATGCTGTTAATATATTCTGGGCGAGACGTTGCTGTTCACCATGAGCCGTATAAAGACATCCTACAATATTATCAAGCAAGCCAATGTCCAACTTTTGGTTAAAATCCAATAACTTATTAGCTTCTTCCGTTGTTATAATTACAGCCATTTTAATTCTTATAAAATGATTCGAATGATGCACAAATTTTAAGCGCCTTTTATTCTTATTACGTTTTCCAAGGCTCTCTTTAACTTTTTCACCCTCGACTACACTTTGGTTGGATTTTTTGCCGGTACTTAAAGTAGTAAGTTATTTCGCATAGGTTTGAGTACTTTTTCGGTAGTCTGTTTTTGTGTACAAAAAAATGGAAAAATGTTTTCTTCTCTAGATCGTGAAGTTGATGTTGGCTTTTGAATGATTATTTTGTCAACTAGATTTACCCAATTCACATACGCACCATTCACAAAACCTGAAAAGATAATATCAACAGGAATTTTATATAAAAAAAAAATTTGAAGATGAACGTATTAATCCGTTTAAATGAATTTTAAAAGTGTGTTCGGAGCACGGGTGAAAGTAAAGTAAAGCAAATACTCCAAATCAACTCTTAATTAATTTCACTAATTCCAAAAGGAAAATTGTACCAGCAATTGATTTCTTAAAACCAACAATGCTCCAAACACCATTAATTATGCAAATTTTAAATTATATCAAGTATCCAGATACGCAAAAAATGCTGAAATCATTCATGCGCCGACTTATCACAGAATTGCTTATATCACATGCACATGACCTTTTCATAAGCATTCAAAAATTCAAACAGCTGGTACATTCTTTTTACCAATTTTCAATCCCATTCAAAAATATCTCTGGGATCCCTAAATTGCTCCTGCAAATTACGGAGAGTTAACAAGTTGTTGTGGGTGGAGGTATAAATATAATCTGAAATTATTGTGGAAGTATTTCTTACAAATTTTATTATTGATGGATGTCCTAACAAAACTTGAAAGTTCTTTTACAATAGCCAGCAACAGTTATTACTAATTAGCGTATCAGCAGCATTTTAACAAATTTTCTTTCATATATAAACAAGCTCCATTTATTCTACAGACTTTACTAAAAAAGAATTCAATTGATATGCAGCATTTGATTGAAGAAATAGTTTACGAAAAAATTATTAATGCTGAAAATTGATTAACCTTTCATTAATTTTGCCTATACATGTAATAATTATCAAGGAATAATTGTTAGGAATATATCTGAAGAATATGCTTACACACATAAATAGTTTTCACGTCAGCTCTTTTTGAATTCATTGCCTATGTTATCGCCAAGCTTGTCTATGTTGCTTAACAATTTAGCTTGCTGACCAAGTTATCGATTCCTTTGAATCAAGGTTTGTAGCAAGGACATAAGTGAAGACTTTACCCTTTCAGAATCATCGATTCAATTGACTTGTTAGCATTTTATTAAGAGAAATAAACAAATCTGGAAAAGCTTCGTGACCTCACTGATGTTATTATGAGAAAAAGTAACAGAAAGCTGATCCTGATGATTTTGCCTTCGATAGCTATTCTTAAAATTTAATAATATAATCTAATATTCTCAAAAACAAATTATTAAAAAATTAATCAAATGTTATGAAACCAAATCGCCCAATTAGCACACGCCAAACTCTTATTGTGTTCTAATTAACTAGACGATTGGTAAAACACACCAATTTTAATCAAATAAAGCGACGACCAGGCATATTGCCGAAATTTCAATATTAAATCCTCTTAACAATAATAAAAATTGCTTCGACGCCATACTTCACAAAAAAAACCATTCTGAGTATGTGCAAAATTTTATTCTATATATTGAATGTTTTAGAAATAGCAGCACTGCAACAGAGATCGACACATGAACATTAGAAAGAGTCCCTAAGGCTCTTTCCCTTGAGGTGCGAAAATCAGTGGCCCCGAATGCGAACTCAATCAAAAAGAATAATGACACAGTAAAAAAAATTAAGTACAGAAAAAACTAATAATAAAAAAAGAAATTGTAGCGAAAAGCGTCAGTCATCGAAACCAGACACTTTCATATTATGCTGCTAACTCGATTTAGACATTTTTTCTGGGAGTTATTCAAATGTAGGATTCCAAAAAAAAATTTTCTTTATAAGATAATCTTACAAAACTCCATTAAATTATAATACTTAAGTCGGTTAGTCATTGGGACAAGTACGAATAGGTTAGTCAAAACATCGCTACAAAATTTAAACTTAAATACTTGTTTCTCTTTTTTTTTATAAATTCTGGAAATAAAAAGAGTATTTTTTAATTTTTAACATTAAATTTTACACAATTGTAATAATTTTTTCTATTGTTATGGCTGTAGTAGCTACAATTAATTCTGAAGGATTTAAATCTGGTCTCACTTTGCATAGAACGGCCGATATTATAATTTATTTATCTTACTTCTAACAGATTACCTGTCGCGACGAAGTCAGCCTTTGAGTAGACTTGATTTCATTTTGACGTTAGTTGACAAATCAAATCGATGCAAACGAATCCGTACAGATTTTCTTGTCTTCCTGTAAACTTTTATAATAGCTAAGCTTATTTTCTGACGTCACAATTTGTTATAACGAGACGAAGGCGAAGATAAAGACTTGAATTCGGAAGGGTCCTTAATTTTGATAGAGTATTATTTCGCGACTGAAATAACCCACTCTCCTTTTTGGCTGTGGAATTCTACCCCCTTTTATTATATACAGTCCTGTGGTAGGCAGGACCAATGTGAAAATGCTAATTTATTAAATCAGTGATTTGGCAAAAACTATAGAAAAAATAATATTTTTGTTTGAATATGCAGTACGGTATTTCATTAATGCATGAGCAAATATGCGTTTGCCCATATGTACGTGCATGCATTCATGAAGTTGTATAATTTAAAATAAGCGTTACTCGTTACTTATTAATTTCTTTTTCTTGAATCCCAATGCTTGTTACTTATTAATAATAATACATAACCATTTCTTTTTCTTGAATCCCAATAGCCCGCGTACTTAAGAGAACTTCCATACCTTGCGCCCATTTGCTTAGCACGTTTGAATTTATGAATCTTATACAAACGTTTTTGCTTTAGTTGCTTTAATGAATTCTATGAAAAAGCAAATATGCGCAAACATGCATTAATGAGAGTACCCGTATTTATATATCGGCATGTGCACATTCAAAACTATTTTCGCACACTTTACTTTCTTTATTATTTGGGACAACTACATATTATAAATACCAAGAGAAACACTAAATGTTTAGTAAGTAAATGATTGCTTAAAGAAAAACACAGAAAAAATGTATTCTTATATTTCTATGTGTTGCATTAACATAACATTATATATAATATAACTTAAAGAACAACAAATATTTGACGCAATTAATCAAATGTGAAGTGGGATTTGTGAAATGTTTGAAATTTCCTGCCTTGAGACCTGTGTCAGTAGTTTGTCAGTGTTGTTGTTACCAGTTTTGTTGTAAACAAATTTAAAAAAAAAAAAATTCTAAATGAATCAAATATTCCATTCCATCGACAAAGCTTCGTAAATTAAAACGTTTTCTAAAAAATTACACCTGTGTTTACAAATATTTGATGTCACCAAAAGATGACAACTCCTGACTTTGACGCTATTTTGTTCTAGATTCCGTAAGGAAGCCTCAAAGCTTACCGCGAGGAAACCTCGAGAAGCTCGCCCTGAGACTTGTCTAGATGCGTTTCTGCTTTTTATTGTACTTTATAATCCATTAATAAAATTGAATAGAATATTTATTCCGTTGTTTTTAAGTGCGTTAACGTGAAACAACCCACCCCCTCTCATATTTTATTTGTTATCGGTGGAAATAAATTTGATTGTGATATAAAAATACTTTCTTTTCGATATTATTATCCATTTAGAATAAATTTGTTGGCATGTTCAAGTGTTTACTGCTACAATAAAAAGTACAGTATTAGCAAATATATTTATTCTAACAAGAAGACATGCCAATGTACGAATTCAATTGTACAGAGCTCAAACACAACACGGCAGACACAGGCTGAAGACCGGAAGAAGGTTCTCTTTACGGTCGGAAGTGCGTTTCATGTAATGGCTAATGAAATTCAAGAATAAACGTCTTCCAGAAGAACCCTCCAACCAAATCTGTGTGAACATTTAGCAACAACATGGTGTGGTGGCAAAATATCCTGAAACGGTTATACAGAACTTAAAATCATCACAGGCTCATTAATCGGAGCAAGACAATGCTCGCCTTCATGTGATTCAATCAAGAATAATTTCTGTTCTGGAATGACTTTAATACAATTAAAAATGTGTTTTAAAAAAGAAAATACCAAAGAACAAACTACAATCAGCATGACTCTAGGAAGAGTGGCAAAATTTGAATTGCTTCGACTTTTTCATCTACGGTGTCTAATTTACAAAGTGTAAAAAACACCTTGCCTCTTATAAATTAGTAACTACGCAAAATAGCGCGTCTTTAAGAGAAAATTGAAATATCACAGTGGAATGGAAAAATAATATAAAATTGGCTTCATTTTCGTAATGCAATTTAAATAGTCAGGTCATACTAAACGATGTGAATACAATGTTAAAAACTAAAACTCATTCAATAAATTATAATAGTTAATAAAATCGTGACCAATATCAAAAATATGACAAAAGAGGAATAATTGATCAAACGAAGTTTTAAGAGGAAAAAAACACCCTCGACCGCTCTTATCAATATGACAATATTGATGCAATATTTTTGCACTTCATTTCATAGCAAAATAATAAAATACTACTTTAAAATATAAACTAAAGAACCTAATAAGAAAAAAAAGCCAAATATACAACGCTTCCAGTTCAGATTTTCGTGAATTGGGAACTTCAGTTCCGGTTGTATGCAGCCGATAAAAAACTACTCAACACTTATTGTTTACTTGCACTCCAAAACAACTAAAATCATTGCTTGTAGTTAAACCATTGTAGTTTTCGCAGCTTTTAGCTAAGAAAAAGGCGGGAATTTGCTGTTTTTATCGCAAGAAAAATAGTCTACCAACAACTCGTACTCGATCCACAATTTCCAGCAGCGTTTGGCGCACACCATGCCCGCCGCACATGAACAACTTTTTCGAATATAGCCAAACTTTTTTTCCTTTTTAAATTATATACGTACTTTTTGAGATTCTGTAACAATTTACTAATAGGGCTAAGTAGTTAGTAGACCGCAAAAATATTTCTTCCGAGTATTGCGAAACTCGAAGCAATAAACACCAAACCAATTTCCAAAAATTTTATGATGCACTCTTCTCTTCTCACAGTCGTCGGTCGTGCACACAAACAATTCCCACATTCGCACGCTTTTACGATAAATAAAATCAAAATCCCACACACACACCAAGCGCTAGGTGTTTTCATTTATCCTCAAAGAACTAATGAATTCTCTCACTGGCAAACTATATCAAAGGCCCTTCACAAACTTCCACTCGAAATATACAAACTGCTGTGAAAAGGTCCAAAATTAAAATTAACCAAAAACACCAAAGGGCTTCAAATTCCCAGCGTCAACAAATTGCGTAGATACATTCAGAGAGGCATACATACGAACTTGCACACATGTTTCTTTCAGTCGCCATAATCTCCACCATTCGCCTTTTCTTACATGGGGCTCAAATTTTTCGTTACATTATTTAACAAGCTGCCTCCCCTACAAAATTTCCACAGAATCAAAAATGCTCAAAACACAGGCGAGAACATTTCTTTAGTCACGAAATCAAATAAACATCTTTTTTGACATTCATTCGAACACATTTCTTCTGTTGACTTTCATTCAAGAAAAAATCTCCCTCGTTCTCATTTCTCCTGGCAAAATGAAGAAAGCAATGACCGACTTAGGATCAAATTTTTCGATCTTTCAACTGTCATACAAACACGAATTTTAACACTGATTGAAACAAAATGTGTTCAAATAATGTACCAACTGTTTATTTGTTGAATATTTGTTGAATAAAAATACTTATTTTCAGAAAAAATTTTTTACTTTTTCAATCGCGATGTCAGACAAAACGCATTCACTCACACATGTAATAACACTGAAATTTTATATTAAGTTGCCTGCAATTGTTTCATTTGACGGCGCGTTCATCGCGGTATTACATCATTGAACTGTAATTTTAAGGTAAAATAGAAATTTTCTAAGTATAATTTTTCACTATTTTATGCAATCACTAACAATAATACTGTTCAATAATTTTGAAATTATAATTTTCAAAGCATTTCCAAGTTATCTTATCATTTGGGAAGGTTTTAATTTAAATTGTTGGAAGTAAATATGAGAAAAATAATATTTTAATAAAATATTTGTTTCATAATCAATTTCTTTGTTAATAAGTAAAAGTCCGGGAATTATTTCTACATTCAGTTAAATTCGCTTCAATAAATTAAATTAGCTTAATAAAACAAATGTTTGTGTACCGCCATCTTTCAATTGGAGGGGAAAACTTGTGGGTTATTTTACAAGGAATTTGACCAGCAATTACGCAACGAGCAGAAATCTAGAATTGTTATAGAAATCCTTATTTTTTTAACTTCCGTGTAATTCCCATTGTTGCAAGAGGTTTGTCTTATCAATATAATGAAAATATAAACAAAAATATTTTAACTCTTAGATGGAGATCTAGGATTGAATAGTTTTTAGTTTGGCAAATTCAATTTTTCCTTACCTTCCTACGTATTCGTTCATTTATAAATTTTAAGTCTGTCTTGCAGCAACTGAGATGGAGTTTGGATACATTTTTATCGTTGCCCACTCATTCAAAACCCCTTGGCACATAAAACAACAGCCAAGAAATAGAATTTGCGCCCACACAAGGGCTGTCTTTTTTTCGAATACAAGAAGTAATTTCGAAAGCTTATTTTACTAAGGATAGGAATAGATAGTCTACTAGATACTACAAATATCTACTTTATGTCTGTACTATCTGCACTTTGTGCACCTTTTAGACCAAGTTGCTAGGAAAGTGCAGACAGTACGGAGAGTACAGACGATGCGAATAGGCCCTTCGACTACTTGGTCCTATAGTAAAACGTTCATAAGCAATAGTTCTTGTGAGAATGCAAATCCTACTTCATGGCTTGTGCTTTATAGTCCAAGGGGTGGTGACTCGACTAATCTCTTAATTGTTATCAATTATCTGAAAATTTATCTGATTTGGTTTGAAATATTTTTGTACTTCTGGTTCGGTTATACAAAAATACATAAATGTAGTGGGTGTCCAAGAGGGCTCACGGGGCCGGCAGGGGTTAAGAAACCTGGATTCAAAGGTTCGATTGATTGAAAACATTCATTCTGCCAATCTCTGGTGTAGGCAGTTGACAATTAAATGCACTGCTCTTCTTATTTTCCGTGTTGCAGCGGTAAGTTCTTCTTTCTATTTATTTTTTAATTGAATTTATACTCCAAACACCATTAAGAACAGTAACCATCATAAGATCTGTAAAACCCAGTAGGGAATTATTGGTAATTATTAAAAGTCCATCTTAATAAATACAATCTGTATTAATCACCTCATAATTATAATTTTCAAAATATTTATACAATCATGTTCTCATCTTCATCTGTTTCTATATAAATAAAAATTAAATATCAATATCCTAAAGCTATTTTTGGTTTCTTTCTCATATAAATCTTGTTGTCTTTAAAAAATGCTATTTTCTACGAAAAAATTTGGCAATTAATTAATAAATTTTTTTTAATTATCTTTAAATATATTTAATTCGCTCAGTCATTGACAAAATCATTATTTTTTCTGTGATTTTCTTCCTATAAAAAGCGCATTTGTCGAAAATTGAATAAAAATCTTGGCAAGATCTAAGACTAAAAGCTACAATAAAAAACTAAAACTATTCAAACAAAATAAAATAAAAATAAATAAATGTCCAATGGTTGCATGCTTTGGCATTGATTGAAAAAAGAACGTCATACTTTTAAATTAGTTCAGATAGTCGGAAGCTTCATCATATATTCTCATTATTTTTCTAAGCTTATATCTCATTTTTGACCAACATTATAGTTCAGGACACCTAACTGTATGCAGTAGTTTATCTTAATCGAGCGAAAGTGTTGGATACATAATCTCAGTTTTCACAACTGAGATTGGCAAGCATACTTGCATATGGAAAAAATTAATAGAACTGCATAGTATTCAAGTACATGGGGAGTATCTAAATGCATAGAGAAGCCATCATCTAGAGGTGGAAGCTGAGAAGAGTCTTTTAAAGATCACTAAAATGACATGGGTCCAAGTAAGGTGGGAACACTTTTAAATCAATCCTAAAATTCTTGAGTTTATAAGGATCGAGGCAAGAAGGGATTGCTGATGAATCAATGATGAAATTCTTGAACACGGGGTATCAGAGGTTTCCAAAACAAAAGCTTTTTGTATAGAACTTGATCTACAGTCGATGATTTCCCTATGCTAAATGACTTTCTATCAATTGTTTTGTCGCAAAAAAGTTGCTAATTCCCCACAAATTGTTTTACAATAATTAGTACATTTGAGCTACAGTTATTATATCCTTCTGAACTCGTGGTGTAGAGAAAAACAGTAGCTATTTCAATAAGTATAACGCAGTGGACTATGCAATTGTAAAGAAATAAAATTTCTGAACAGTTTATAAAACCGAAATTTCACAAAATTCCTAAGCAAATCCTTTTCGAACACGAAATCTTTGCTACACTGGGAAATTAATGAATGCGTACAATCAGGTGTTATCAGTTTCTCATAGGAAATAAAAGATATAAAGTTCGAAATGATCGGATTAACAGATCCAAATCTAGAAATAACATACTATTTTGTGAAACGAACATATTTAAATGATCCTTAATTCCTATGAAGCAGGTGTGACCATTTCCTCGAAAGGAATTTTACTTTGTACAATAATATCAAACCACATAGGCCATTATTTTAATTAAATTTTGCATTATCACATCTAGTACATTTGCAGTTATTATCTATGGACATCTAAACAAAAAATTGATGGTGTTCCAATTGTCACACCTTAGCCTACAGTGTGTGAATGAGTATTAAAATAACTGGGACTGGGTAACTGGGGATGCAATAACAGAAACAACAATATTTGATTAATACAATAAAAGAAAACGTTTCAGTATTAATTCATTCGGTGTTTGTGCCCATAAATCTTATAATTCATGAATCACTGCCTATCGCATCATTTATATGTAAACAAAAAAAAAAATGGATTCTTGTGCTTGTATAGTAAGATGTAGAAATAAAATCCCTTAGATATCAGATTTATGCGTGTTTATCAAAATGGAAGCACAATAAATAGGTTCCTCTGTATGTGCAATCTACGAATATTCTCTTCTGCAATACTGAATACAACAACAACCCTTGCCACACAACACCTCATACGTGGTCAAATCAAATACAAATACGAATTGCTACATATTTACACTATTAAGAATTTATAAATTATTTTAATCTGTCTCGTTTTCTAATACGTGTTTCATAAAAATTAAACTAGAAAATTTAAGGCCTTAAGAGCTCAAACGAAAAAAAAAATAAAAAAAATAAAAATGAAAGTCGGGCAATGGGCAAGATGTCGCGTAACACATTCGTCTCTTAACAAAATAGAACATTAACTGTATTTTTATGTATATATAACATTTAAATAATTTTCTCCTTACTTGTTATTTAGTAATTTTATTGTATCTTGTCTACTACTTATGAGTACTGTTGTAGCCAACGCTATATACTCACAATTTATCATCACATTTCTATGCTGAATACCGTTACTATCAATACGTCTCAGTTAAATATCATTTATCATTTTTCTTGTATAAAAATTTTGCTTTATGTATATATATAAAATTATAACATGTTTTTTTTCGATTCGATGTACTATTAGTTCCAACTTTCTTTATTTTCCCTCCCCCCCACCTAGTAGAATATCTTGACATTCACATTATAATTGTTTTATAGTTTTCCATTTTTGTAAAAAAAACAAAAAACACCATTTAAGAATTTCAATTTTTAATCAGAGTCTGTCGCCGATGTTATCCTATTCTTTGCCAACAGATTTGTGCGTGATAATATTTCCTGCAGGATAAGAGTGCTTCATGCTAAATTCGGAATACAAGTTTTGATCAGGAGTAGACATTCAAACCCCCCACCCTAGTCGAGATATGCAAATTATAAGCGCCTTATTTTAGGCTTGCCGTTTAAATTTGTTACGAGGAAAAATTGAAATTCTAACATACCAAAAACAGAATTCCACCGGAAAACTATAAAACAATTTTGTTAAAAATTCCATAAAAGTCATTTTATACCTTTCGTCCTTAATATATGTGTGTATTTCTTAGTCACTAACGGAATTACTCTGTCTTGTTGCTGTTGAGCTATGTCTTGTTTTCCGAGATCCTTCACTGTCTTGTTCTAGAGATGCAGTCGTATTTGAGAGTGCAACCGTTTTGTTAAAGTCAATGACCGCATAGCCTTGAGACGATTTTTTGGGACTATCGGGAGTTAAAAGATTCGAACCACCACCGCCTGATATTGATGGTGTAATGACTTTAATTGTATTATTATTATTTGTTGTTGTATTTTGTAGCACTGTATTTGTTGTGGTGGTACATGCAGTAGTGGTTGCTACTGCTGCTGCAATTGTACTGGACGATGAATTTGGTAGCGCTGACACAGAAGACGGAGACTGATCCAAATCAAGCACTATATAATTAACTTTCTTATTTTCTTGCATATTGGAGATTGGAGTTGTTGGCTCAGATTTATCACCAGATGCTGCGGTGGTATGTGAATGCGTTGGTAAGTCAACTTTTGCAAATATATCCGGTTTTGAGTATCGTGGATGAGCTGACATAGGACGAAACTCACCAGGTTCTAGATTTTCATAGCATCGCATCGACGGATCTATCGAATACGTTGATGTAACTCGAGAAAATGGGAAACTCATTTGATTTGCTGATGTTGCAGTTGGTGTTCCAGTCCGCAGTACACCCTCCAGTTCCCCAGGTGTTACATTAACGTACATATGCGATGGATCACTATCAATTGGGGAAATCTGATGATTCGGTGAGAAGTTATTATCTGAAGCAATGCCACTCTGTTGGTAAGCAGATAGAGCCGGTGCTGGCTCTTGTGGTGGTATATCCAGTGACAATTTCTTGCTCAATAGATTGTTGTTATTTTCATTGGATTTTACGGGGAATTCTTGGTATATATTGCTGTTCTGATAAGTGTTGTGCTGCTGACTTAGCTGTGTGACTTCAAGAATTGTAAAACTATTTGGTGAACCGGGCGAATTTGGTTCCGGACTTATAGGACCGCTACCCACCGAATTTAACCGTGTGCCGGAAAATTGCATCGCCCCAGCATTATTACGAATCGGTGTAGGCTCTAAGTAATTTGTATCAGAAGACGGATATTCTGGATTTACTGCACTTAAAGCACCATTAGAACCTGCTGAATTCGGCCTATTGGATGGAATAACATAATTACCACTTTGCGTTTGTGACACTAAACTGCCCCTTGTACATAAACCCACGGGGCGACCAGATCGCCCCTGGCTAATAGGGCCATTGGAAGATGAACCGCCTGATACAAAATCACCCACTTGATGAGAGCTATCATCGCTTAAAGCTATACCTTGTATATATGACTGTAAAGTGTGAAAAAGACTTTCTGCTCTGCGGCATTTAAATGCATAAATCCCTTCGCCGGTGGTGCATCGTCGCCCCGCCTCAAATGTAAATAGATCGGCATCGAAACCATATCGTCTTAGGTGCTGTAATGACCACTTTGTAGGTTCTTTACCTTTTCTGTACAAGGTCAATTCCTTTGGCGTAATTTCTAATTGACCACTCCAGAGAGCAACACCGTCTGCATTCACATTAACGACTCGATAAATGTTTGGGTTAATGTCACTCAGATCGTTTTTGCTGTTTATACAACCCATCCTAGACGTAACTGCTACTTTACCGATTTTAATATTAACTTTTTCCAGAATGCCAACCGTCCATTTGTAACATATTGTTGTAGATAACACTTAAAATGTTTTAAAGTGCACAATAAAATCCTTATCAATTTTTGGTACCTTTACAATCTGTCACTCTGGCTGATGACGATTTATCTTCTTCCTTGGAAAGAGCACAGTTAAATTTCGTTGTGAACAACAATAAATGATACTACCAGAACAGACTGTGAGGTTTCGCGGATCTTTAACAATGTTGAGACGTAACACACAGTATAATTCTTGTCTGGATTTTTAGGAAATTAGCTGAAAATAAAGTACAATAAAATTAATGAATTGTCTGCCAAAAATTTTCGCTGGCCTTACTAAATTGTCGACATTTTGTAAGAATGCGTCAGAGACATGTCAAAAGTCCAAGTTGTTTTGACATTTCCTTACACAAAAATTTTTCTCCTGTGAATTTTTAAAGACCTACTGTAAAATTTGTTCTTGAAATTATAGCTTGGGATATTTATCCGAAACGTATTCCATACGGATTAAGTGAATTTCGGCTTTTAGAAATATGTTTAAAAATGGAAGAGAGTAAAGTGAAATTACCCGATCAAAATTACAATGAAGATTGCGGGGAGAGTGATACTTTCGAAGGAAACGATGAAAAAGTGGAAATTATTGCTAATTTCATTGACAGGGTGTCACAAAACATCAACGACATCAATGAAAAAGAAATCTGTGATTGCAAAAATAACAAAAATGATTACACGTCGGAGCGACGGTCTGATGAGCCCAGTGAATTGAGCTTTGAAAAGTGTAAGTATGAGGAGAGGGATCATTGACGTGGTTTCATGGCAAATAATTCCCTAGGAGACTGTAACAAATTTATTACATTCACTTTTATTGTTAGTTATATTTTCTAATGGTACAAAGTGGAAATGAATTCAATTGATTTCGAGCTTTCCTTGGGTAATTATTGATCTATTTTTAGACTTGATGCCATCCTCCTTGATTATCCTGGCAAAGTGGGAGGTCTGTTTTTTTTTATTTGTATTCTGGGGGTTTCAATTAAATTAAATTTAAGTCAATGTGTTGTTAATTAATTCAATAATGATCTGTTTATTTTTGGATTGTATTCCTTGTGATATTGCAACAATTATTGATTCTCATCGCACTCTATATCTGCATCAATTAATTAAAATTCATTTGCCTAAACTTTGTTACTTACGTGATTACTTTCAGTTCCAGAAAATAAAGAGGAACGGGAGAAGAGGAAGCAAATCGAAGCATCACTATCGAATCCGAACACGACTTTACGAGAATGGCAAGAATACGCGCTCTCAGATTATGGCCTGATAAATGATGATCTACGGAGACGGATTTGGCCACTTTTAGCTGGTGTTGATGTAAACAACATTGAACCAGTTCCACAATTGGATGACCTGAAATCACATCCCGAATATAATCAAGTCATCCTCGATGTTAATCGATCCTTGAAACGATTCCCTCCTGGCATTCCATATGAACAGAGAATAGCCCTCCAAGATCAACTGACTGTCTTAATACTGAGGGTAATAATTAAGCATCCCCATTTAAAGTACTA
>QYTT01094043.1:0-10377 GCA_006980735.1 Dasypogon diadema | reverse complement strand
ATTTCAAGAGGGACCAATAGGAAATACATTTACCGGAGGTTGGGGAATGTATTTTAGAATAAAATGTTGGTTTGCAAAGTAATTTATTTTCTAACTGTAAATATTCTTTTTTGTAAGAATGTTACAAAAGATCTAGGACTACCTTAGCTAAGTCACTACAGTTCTCTGTGGCGTATTCCCTTACAACATTCTATTAAACTTAAATACACATTCAAAACGAAAGCTCCATTAAAACAAATCTTTAATTTACAATTTCAATATACGGTTTTTATTTATAAATATAATTTTTAATATTGTGACAACAGTTTTATCACTCGCATGCAAATCATTATTATCATTATTATTAAAACAAAAAAGTCCATTGCAAAAGTTGGAAAACATAAGAGTGGAATTGAGAATGACACAGAGTCTCACAAATATAGTCAACAAGTTTTTTTTTATATAGTGTAAAATCAAAATAAAATTAACATCACTTTTTATCACTTGCTTTGGTTCGACTAAAAAAGAATTTCGTTATTAATCACGAAGATTTATTTGTATTTCATCTCTACTTCTTCGCCAGTGCGATTCCGAGTCCAACAATACCGCCAATAACTAAAGCAGCCCCACCAGCCACAGCCATACCTTTCAGAGTTTCTGTTTCCATTTTATCTTTAACGTATTCCTATGGGAAAAAAGTTATTTTTTCTTTTTAGGGAGTTACTGAATTTAAAAATAAATGAAGAAAATGTTGGAATATGTTCACCTTTGATGCCAAATAATTACGCAATCTAAAGAAGTGATTGAGAAAAATCCCTATCGAGTTTTTGTGAAGAATTTAATTTTTAAGATCATTTATGGGAGCTAGATTAAAACCCTGAGTGCCTCACGATACGAGACTGTAAGCACAATCACACAAAACGTGTTAACTCAGCCATTTGCTTCAGTTCATTTTATTTAACTCCTCGAAAACCTCTCATTATAGCTTGATTTCGTTTATTAGATAGAATTTTTATTGGAAATAAGCTGCCACCTAACCGTTTTTCCAGAGCAAAGCAACTGCGTACGGAGCACGGCCATGGAACTATTGAACATATTCTTGGGACCGGAACCCACTATCAGAAACCCTTTTAGTTATATAAATACCACAAATTATTGGTCCATCAGAAACTTTTCGTGGCTCATCCAGACTACAGACGTGTAGACAAAAGCCAAACCTATAGTCGTGTAATCATAAAACGTGTAATACGTGAGAAAAATAAGATTCAAATAGAAAAAAGTGTAAGCTAATTAAAGGCAAGTTCACTAAAAAAAAATGGCGATGCGAATGGATAACACATTTAGTTGCTATGTGTACACAAGTGTTCTTTCCGAAAGAACGTGATAGGGGACAGCCATTCGAATCATTTGGGGGGAACTTATGACCGCAAGTGTAATACTATGCAGAAATACTTGAAAAAATGAATAGAAATATAAAATAACAACAATACTCACCTCTAACGACAGAACTTGCTGATTGTTCGGCTCAATTTGCAGAAAAGCTTTGCAATATTTTAACGCTACCGAATACTGCTTAATTCGTGCATTCCCAATTGCTAAATAATAAATGTAATCACGCTTTCCATCTGAGTGACGCGTCGCCAAATCTTCCAACAGTAATATGCCCTATAAAAACTATGAAAAAAATCTGATATCGTCGTTTATATTCTGCAATTACCTTTTGTATGTCTGGGGTGTAGCTGCTCCTAACTAAACACCAAGAATACTCGAATTGTGTTTTGTGTGAAATTGTTCCATCTTCCAATTCTTGTTGGTATTTCTTTTCAAATTTCTTGAAATTTACGAAATTTTATTTAAGTGAATTACTATTTTTCAACATCAAACAAAAACAATTACTTTGTTTACTTTGAATTTAATTAAAAGCTATGACTAATTAGGAATTAAGCAATATTTTGTTGCAAATGCGTCACACAAAGAGATTGTGATCGTAACAAACCTCCCAATTTTTTTTTTACCTCTAAATCCGCTTGAGGCACAGTTTCGTTAAGAAGTTGCTCCATGCTTTGATCAATTAACTGATTTTCTGTTCTACACCCTTACAGCATTTACCGAATATTTAAATCTGTTGTATTACGAAGCAAAGTCCGCAATAAATCGGTGAACCAGAAAGCAGAAAGTCTCCTGACACTTCAAGATTTTGACAGTTGCCTGTTATTTGGCAATTGTCAGGTTTAGATCGAGGCATTGTCATTGACAGGTTTAGATCGGAGGCATTGTAAATGACAGGTTTAGATGGGTAAATAATGACAGGTTTAGATGGAATGACAGGTTTAGGAACAGCTGGCGAAAACTTTGCGCGTTTTGTTTCGTTTGAAATTTTAAAGCAATGCAAGCAGTTATTAAAAGTTTGAAAAGAAATTAAATCTCGACTTATAAATGGTGAAAGGTTTATTGTATTGCTGTGTATAATCTAAATTTTTGTTACAATACGTTCGATTTTAGTTAAATTTGTCAGAGAAGTGGTAAATTATGTAAAAGTTACTCATAAATAGTATCGTAAGTATTTTCTTGTAATTTGAAATATTTAAAAAGGCCTAATATAATCATTAATCCTATTGATATAAATGAGAAAGTAGAATAGAATAGAAAAAACAACTTTTTTCCGAAAATTATTATCGCTTTCAAATCAAAATGGCGTCTTTAAATACGCTGCCAAAATGTAAGTCTATCTTACAAACCGAAACCACATCAAATTAATCTACAGTATGTCTTGATCTTGCAGCTATTTCCCAATTATTTTTATTATATATGGGTTTAATGTTTGCCAATTGGATTTAAGCTGAATTGTATTCATAATTTCTTTAACCAGTAGCTTAGCAACTTGTTTATGATTTTTTCTACGAGAACAATTTTTTAGCAATTTCATTATTTGAAAGTGAATCATTTATTTCTGTTCTCCTGTTTTATTGAACGAATTTTATTTTTTTAAGTTTCAAATTTTTGATTTTTAAAAACGGATATTTTTATTTTAATTTGAAAAGGAAACTAGCGCCCTGAATAAATATGAAAATAAGAACAGTTTTTACAGTATAAAAAACAATAAACATCGAGTGTTCGAGTTAATTTTGCAAAGATAATTATAATAACAGAAATATTCGAATGACAAAATTCCGATAACAAAAGAAATATGGAAAAATGTACAAAAAAACAACAAGTAGGACAAAATTTCAAAATCTCTAATTTGGAAATTAATAAAGTTTTGTACTGGAGATTTTCATTTTGGGGATTTTGTGCCTTTGTGCCTTTTTTGACGAGGAAGTTTTTGCGTCGAACGTTCTTCTTATTTCCTTTTGTTCAAGTGAATAGAATTTCCCGCACAAATCCTACGGGAAAATTTTTGGCTCGTACACGAAACTGGTTCTCGTTCTTATTTTTGTTTTCAGACTTCTTTTTTGTAATTTCTGCTCTCAACTTTCTCGTTTTCCAGAAAGACAGAAAGAGATATAGTTCCATCCCACCCGAAGTCATGAAATAAACCTAAAAAGGAATTCGAAAAATTTCCTGCTACTAGCTAGAAGCAAAATTTGAATCGCGAGCACATTTTCGCTTCTTACCGCATGTGCCGGCCCGCTATCCTATCCCTTCTCTCTATTTTTCCGAGCGTCGGATAAAAACTTCATCGTCAAAAGGGACACTTTGAGATTTTGGCTACATGTCTAATTTGCAGTAAACAAAATATTAGACCTCAAAGTGGATATGATTATCGAATAAAATAAATTCGACAGCAAAAGCTCTAAAAGAATATCACCTGGATCATGTTATCCGATGGAACGGATAAAAGTTATTGCTTTCCAACAAAAAAATAGTTAAATCTATTGCGCAAAACGAAACGTGACTGGACACCACGATATTGAAAACAAAAAGGCTACATTTCCTCCTCAAGCCATAAATAAATGAAACTTTCGCCTTTTGCAAGTCATCTTCTTTTATTTTTTCACAACCATGTACTTAACGTAGTTAATTCGACAGTGATCACATCGATTGAAATGGTCCAACTCCAGATTTATTACTCGAATGAAATCTTGCAAGAAAGCAGTACATGGAAGTTCGTTTCACATTTGTTGTCCATACTCCAGACGCACAGCAATTTCTTAAAAATTGCATCTGCATTGCGCTAAAGGTTCATCATTTTGTTAATTAGAGCTTGTCGTTTGTGGAAAGACTATAAAGTCTCAGATCATGCTGACTATCGACATTACGAATCTTTTATTTAGATAAGGAATAAAACATTTTTCAATTTACGTACATAGATCAGTTTATTTATTTACAACATGACTTCCAAAATGAAAATGAATTGTGTGTTTTTTTTTGTAAAGAAATTACCTCTAACGTTTTACAAACTTTCCTATGTGCTTAGAAAAATAAAAATTCTCAAATTGCGTCATATCATAATTTTCTCAAAGTGTTAATTTATACATGAAAAGCATTACAGTTACATACCTTAACTGAAATTAATTCCTTAAACATAAAAAGCTTCTTAGGTAATTATCATTTTGCACATTAAATATGCTCACAGTACAAGACTTAAAATACAAAATCAGGGGAACGCAGCAAAAAATAACAAAAGCTGTCATGGAATGTAATGAAATCATTGGATTATAGTCGACTATATTTTTTTCCAGTAAATAGACAGTGAGTAATATCCACAAAAGGACCTAGAAATGTTGTGAATACTAATCAGTTTCTAATTACATTTTATTAAACAGAAAAGAAAAGAAATGGCGCGTGCTGATTTTATTTAATTACAGAGTAAATGCCTCTAATTTCGTGTAACAACTATTTAACTCTTTTAACTCTATCTTAGATGGTGGTTTTTAGTGATGATGGAAGTAAATGAGGCTAAAATTACACAAATAAATTAAGTGCCAACACAGTAATAAGCCCTTAAATAATTGAAATTATGAAGTCAAATGCTTAAGAATATTCTCGATGGTTTCAAGAGAGTTCTCCTCAAGAAGGAATGTGCGATGATTTCCTTTCACAGTTAAAACTTTAACTTTTCCCTCGCAAACCTGAAATAATAGTAAGAAATTTGCAATTTTAAATACATCACACAGAAATGACTTATCTTAACCGATTTTCACTTACCTCTGACAGTCCATAATCCTCCTCTAGTTTTGCATAGTTTTCATTTGGTTTGATTAACGTAACATCGCCCTTCACCTTTGATGAAACCTTAAATGAGTCTGCAGCAACTAACTTCTTGTAAAATGACACGGCAGTCTGTGCGATCTGAACAAAAATTCAAAATATAAAACAACTTTCGGTTTTCTCTATAAAAATTTAATTTACCAGTTCGACAGGTTGATTAATTTCAGCCTGAAGCAATTCTGCACATTTTTCTAGTTTCCCTTCCCAAGTTGGAATGGGAAGCAGTAATCTTGCGACCTAATAATATCAAAATTTATAAATTAATTTACGACCCCATGTAATTGTTCAATATCCACTTACACCACCATAGTCCAGATTTCCACACACCATTCCGAAATAGGCCAAAGCGTATGCTTGATTCTGTTCTTCAGTTGATTCGTCAGTTTGATTTCGTCTTTGTTTGTGCGCTTGAGTGTACCAGCTAACATACTTTGGAGCACCGTCCAACATTACCAAATTTACAGTCTCCTTTTGTTTTTCTAGGCAATTAACCATAGCAAAGGCAACCGTTGCACCAAAGGAATATCCAGCAATGGCATATGGTCCCTTAGGTTGGATACTCTTAATTTTACTCACATAAAATTTAGCTAAATCTTCTAAAGACGATAGTGGGGCATCTGCAACACACTGCAGCCCATAAACTGGGCACTCTAATCTTTCAGCTAACGGTTGCAATGGTGCAGCAAAGCCTTCTATTGCGTGCACCAAGAATATCGGTTGCTTTTTCGAAGTTGTCTTGTTTAGTTTAATTATAGCCTCTGTTGGCATCAGTTCTGACGAAAATACAACCTGAGTTCCATCTCCGAATGGGCTGGGCGCTGGACTTGATGACGCAGCAACAGGTTCTGCACTTCCACCATCACTTCCATCCAATTTCTTTAAAGCCCCAAACGTTAATTGGCGAATTTCTTGAGCGCTCATAACAATGTCATAATTCCTCTCTAACGTTTGTTTAATTTCTGCTCCCATAAGTGAATCCATTCCCAAGTCCGCTAGAGAGGCCGAATCTTGGATGTTCTTGGTATCTCTAAGGCCAAGGATGTTAGCAACGCATCCAATTAAACTGACCCCACCTGATGTGTCAGCCTTTCTCTTTTCTGCAACTACCATTGATGCTAAAACAGGATGAGGCTGCTGCAGGAATATATCTAAAGTTTGTAGGCATGACGTCATTCGTTGAGGTAGAGTTCCTCCAACCACGGTGTCATTATCACCCAAGTTTTCAATAACCAGCCCAGTATCACCAATGGCTCCCCATTGGATTGCTGTCCCTGGAAAACCGGATGCTTGCCTATTTTCACATATTCTCTCCATTGCAGAATTTGCAAGGCCATAATTTGTCTGTCCGATATTTCCTCTGCCGCAAGACACACTCGAGAAACAAATGAAGTAATCAAGTTCGGGGCACATGTTTCTCGATAAAGCATCAAGGTATTTGGTTCCATCAACTTTGGGTGTGCATACGGTTTGGAAATCTGCCTCAGTTTGATCTTCTAGCAGACCGTCTCTAAGAACTGCAGCTAGATTGAATATACCTCCAACCAGGCCCTGTTTGTTTGCATTTTCTATCAGTTTCTGGCAGCCAGACTTTGTAGTGACATCATTTGTGTCCACAATAACTTTAACTCCTTTTTCTTTCCACCTGCGAACCATCAATGACTGATAACCTGTTTTGATTCCACTACGGCTGGTCAACACTATATTTTTAGCTCCCCGAATCACCAACCAGTTCGTCAGTTCCAATCCGAATCCTCCAAGGCCTCCCACAATAATATAACTCTTTTCTGGATGCATATAAGTTCTCGGAATTGCACTGACAAGTTTGGAAGATGGTTTTACTATTTTACCAGCTTCTTCATCTCGTACTTTAATCACAACTTTGCCTATATGCTTTCCTGACGCCATAAATCGGAATGCCTGTTCCACTTGCTTGTCGTTGAAAACTGATGTTGGAAGAGGACGGACAGCTCCATTTTTAATGCCTGCTGCCACAAGAGATGTAACCCGCTCCATCATTTCCTCCTCTCCCTCCATCACACTGTCAAGTAATATTCCATGGAATGATGTGTTCTTAAGAAAGACGGACATGCCAAGTGGGCTATTGTTGTTAAGATCGAATTTTCCAATTTCAAGGAAACGCCCGTTCAGGCCAAGACAACGAACCGAAGCTTGCAATTTCTCCTCAGCAAGAGAGTTAAGTACTATGTCCACTCCTTTTCCTTGAGTCTCTCTCATAATCATTTGTTCGAATGAAGTGTCGCGGGAGTTGCCTATGTAACGGTCAGTCAGTTGTGGGAATCGCATTTTCAGGGAATTCACGTTTTTCCTGGCTTCCTACAGTTGTGAATACCGTTAAGCCATGATGCAATGCAACAGATATCGCCGCTTGTCCAACACCTCCAGATCCTGCATGAATGAGAATCTTTTCACCTTTCTTCATCTGTCCACGAACTACAAGTGCGTAATACACAGTTGAGTATACGCACGGGACCGTTGACGCTTCCTCCATTGTCCACTTATCGGGGATTTCCCACATCATGCGTCTATCTGCAAGGCAAGTCGTTGCCAATGATTTAGCTGGAACCATTGCCATTACCCGTTTTCCTGAAGAGTCCCGTCCCGAAAACTCTAATCCTAGAACACAATCCTGTTGTGCCAAGTCTCCTGGGAGTGCGTCGGCTGATAGCTTTCCAGAACTTAACATTACATCACGGAAATTAATCGGTGCATAGTATACGGTACACAACTCCAGATTTGATTTCACTGGGGTAATTTGCTGTCCTGGTTGAGGGGCTTCAATCCACTTGAGACTAGCTAAATCACCTTTTGTAAGGGCATTGATGTAGGCGTGCTCAACCTGTAAAGTTGGAACATCCGCTTGGGAATCTAGTTTGAGGTGTTTAAAGCTTCCCCATGTGCCATTCTTGTAAACGTTGCAAATTAGATCCTTTTTAAGTTGCTCTTGATAGAATTTGGAGTTGAAAGAGAATTTTTCTGCGGTTTTGTCTTGAATGAAGACCATACGTGCAAACTTTCCACCAGCTTCGTTCTTAATGCAGTTTATGAAACCCACTGCACCGAAGAGCTCTTCCCCTTGACAAACGAGATAAACATACTTGTTCTCACTTTCTGCAGTTGCAAGGTTGGACTTTAGTTCATCAAGCCACTTGAAGTTCTTTTCTGTTAAATTCACGAGTATTTTGGAACGGCTGTCAAAGTCAATTGCAAGACGAAGAAGGACAAATATTCTGGTCCCACACTTCTGCTCCTGAACTACTGTAAGATTGTACTTTTGGAGTATTTTGCTGGCATGCTTTTCATAATTATTGGCATTTTCCTCGAGCAGGATAAATCCATTGTCCTTGATTGAACCGAGCATATTTTCAAGAACTACAGAACAATCAACACGAGAAACTACATCGTGTCCATAGATGATGTGACTATTCTGTTCCACTGGTCCTTCTGTAATCATTTTGCTGCTAACTCTAATACCACTGTCGCCCACGGCACTTGTGATTTGTTCTGCGTTATTAACGGATGCAATTACAACATCTGCGGCCATAGTTGGCTCTCCTTCAATCGTGCTCAGAATAAGAGGAGCCATTAAACTTTCATAGGTTCGTACCTGACCCAGCTCAACAGCTTTAATTTTCAGAGCACCTCCAGAATTCTCCATGACAGTGCGTAGTGCTACACTAACCGCATGTTGCTTAGCTTTTTCGGAGTTCTCCGACAATTCAGATGAATTGTTTTGCGGTAAGAAGGCATAACGTTCCAATGTTGGTGATATTTGCGTTCCAGAACGTCTTGGCGCTAAAGAAGCTTTCAAACCACGCATTTCAACGCCTCCGCTCTTAATTACGTTTATATCCTTATACATGTAAACTGGGAGAGTTTTGTTATCTTTCTGAACTTCAGCCAGGAGGTTCATGTGCTTCATGGGATTAAGAACAGCCCTTTCTATTCTAGTTGGCAAGTACAGTTCTCTTAAGTCTTTACCCATTATGCTAAATTGAAGCATAGTGTCCATGAAGCTAATCCAATTGTCTTCCCACTGGAGTTCTCCGGTAACAGCACGTGTATCTGTTTCTGATATACCTCGGAAGATGCCACTATAATCATAACCGCGTAGTCTAAGTTCTTTATATACGTCATTCGATTTAAGGGGCATGCCTGAATTATCAGCCTCCAGAGGATTTAAAGGTAATTCTTCTCTTTCAATGTCATCTGGTATAGAAATTTTTCCCGACACAGCCAAGCTGCCACCTTCACAAATTTCGAAGTTTCCAGTACCGTCGAAGAAATTAATGCCGAACTTTACGGAACCGTCCTTACTTAAAATTGTGGCTCGATGGAACACGACATTTTCTAGTACTACAGGTGTGCGAATCATTTCACTGCCACGCATTTTAGCAAAAGTTTTCCATGCCAAAGTCATGTAACCAGTAGCTGGGAATAAAATGCGACCATCGATGGTATGCCCCGCAAGGAATGCGTCTTCATCCTTGGAAAGGTTTATATCTATCAACGTTTCACCAGACGAAGCTGAAAAAGATATAATTCTTTAAGTTCGCGCACCGAAATTTGGGTCTTAATTTACACGCTTGAAATTCTCCGAAATATTATTTTGAATTTTATCATTTGTAGTTTAAATATACATAAAATTCCCAAAAGTCGAAAGATAAAACTGTACTCACTTTCTGATCCAAAGTATGGTACCAGCCATCTTTGCGAGTGGTCCCAACCTATTTTGGAGTTCAGCATGGGGGTACCTCTACCAACAGGATATGATATTGGTCTAAAAAGCTTTGGTACACATGGTTGGGCGCCAGCAGCATACAATCTGAAATTGTTAAATAAAAAAAATATATGATAAAATGGAAAAGATCGAAAATCCTAAATAACGTACTTTCCAATGTTTGTCAAAAGGAATTCGACATTGTTTTCGTGATTTCTCTTCACTAAACTCAAATTGGTGCAGGTGTTACCCAGAGCGCGTTTAAGGATAGCTTGAAGCAGACCATGTGGTGCGATCTCAATGCAGATCGCATTCTTTGGAATATGTTGAATTGCCTCGTGGAACAGCACCGGCGAGAGAAGATTGTTCACATGATAAGCTGCTGAGCTTTGCTTTGCAACTGGAGTATTCCAAGCGTTTTCTGGAATACTGGAACTTACCCAACGTGG
>QYTT01094042.1:0-12155 GCA_006980735.1 Dasypogon diadema | reverse complement strand
TGGGATGGAGCGGGTTAAAATTACTTCCACGAGTTTTGCACTTAACGTTTATTTAGAACTCTCGACTCTTCGGCTTACGGAAATGGACTGCCTTCAACTGACCACTATCTCCCTGACGACTAGTACAGGACTAATCTACTCTGCTGCCATCTAACTTCTAATCTAATCTACTACAGAAACATTCCCAATTCTTCATATAATACTAAGAAATTTGAAACAGACATAATATTCAGCTGCGCAATTTATTGAAGCTCTACACAGTAGCTGTGTTTTTTTTGACAACGGAGTTTTGGAGGCCCAAAAGAACGGTTGGAATCCATGGAGTACAGAGCTAATTCCTCTTCTTCTGTTTTACTCTTTTTAAACAAACAGTTTTGTCCACATTTAACAATAACAATAATAATGATTTATTCAGTGTAGCAAGATGACAAGATCTTATAATGTACAACCCAATGTGGAAAGTTAATAAAAATTTTAAATTCAAGTGAAGAAATTAACAATACAAAATGAAAAAGAAAATAAGTAATTGGAATAAGAATGAAAAATTGAAAAAAACAACTGCAAAAAAATTCAAATTAATTCAAAAAGAAAAGAGAGAGAAAAAGAAAAAAAAATAAAAAAGAGAAAGAAAGAAAAAGAAACCAATGTCAATCAGCTAGAGTCCAAAAGAAAATTACATAAGAGGCGCACAAATTTCCTACCACCGCACCTCCGCCGGGAAACAAATCTGGGAACCAAAAGCTTGAGGGATCTGCCAGATTGCAGGAATCGTATTTCATCACATAGGTAGGAAAGAGCATCCCCGGAGATCAACCTATGCAAGAAAATTAGCCCACGTCTTCTGAGATAAGTCTCAATGGAAACACCAAGGAAAGAATTTAAATGGGCAGATACATGAGCAAATCGAGGCAGTTTGTGAATGTATCGAATCACATCGTTAAACGCAACGGTTAGCCTTCTCTTGCAGACAGAATCCAAAAATTAAGCTGCCAAATGTGAAATGAAGTAAAATGATAGCCTTGGCTAATTGAGAACGCAAAGCCGCCTAAGTGAGCCATAAATCTTGCCTAATTGTGCCGAGAGATGGCAGCAACAGCTCAGAGTGCTGTCAATAATAACGCCCAAGTCTCTAACACATGAGACCTAAGACAGCAGTATACCGTCCAGACCTACAGGTGGTAACGCAGCTGTGTCAAGTTGACGTCTGTGCAGGACGATTTTACTGGATTTAGACCTCAATCATTACTAAGGGACCAATCACGAACATGCCGCAAGTCCTCGTTTAACCTATCAACGCAGTCCTCCATTAGACCAATAGCTCTGCTAAGATACACTTGGACGTCATCAGCATATAAATGGATAGAACTATTAACAACCACATTTGGCAAGTCATTTATGAATAAACAGAATAATTTTGGACCAAGGATAGAGCCTTGAGGAACTCCGCTTCGGAGGTTGGCGCAACTAGAATAGAGTTCACCTGCTTTAACAACCTGGCACCGGTTGGAGAGATAACTGTGTAAAAGATGTAAGGCTGACGAAGAGAAGTCAAAAACATCCCCGAGCTTCGACAACAACTTGGAATGATTGACAGTATCAAAAAAGCTTTACTGAAGTCGAGCAAGGCTAAAAAAGTTATCTGATCATCATCGAGTGCCCCTGGACTAATCACTGGTACTTAGATAAATCGCTGTGCACTTTGCAAGGTTCCTTGCTTTAGCCACCGCGGTTAAGGAAAAAGAGCCACAATAACCAAGTATCCTTGAATAAATGAACCTAAAGTCCTGCCAAAGATAATCGTTATTTTGGATTCCAGAATGCACAACAGAAAACATGATTTTCATCTTTGAAAAATAATTTCTCACTAATAAAAACCAGTACTATTTTAACTGGTGATGAAACCTTTCGTATAAAACTCTCTGTATATTGAAAATATTTCTCAATTGATAAAAATCTCCGTCAAATGAGATATAATAAAAATATTACGAAAAAATGACAACAACGTAAGCTGATAATTGTAGAGGAAGAAATGACCACTTGACGGACTTACAGAAAAAACAATACTAGTCATAGATAATTGGAAAAAATTCCAAGTATTAAAATACAACAAGCATCTCCCTAAGGTTAAGTTTTAAAAGCTAAAATGCCCCTGGGTAACATTTAGGCATTGCTTACACTAACATTGTAGCATCAACAGTCATCAATTTCTGATAATGCTACATAAATTTTCCAAGTGTCCCTTTAGGGTATCTGCCGCTCTTGAGGAATAGCATCTCAGTTTCAAAATTTCAAGTTTTCATGGTATTCTTCTAAAAATAATTTATTACTAAGATACAGAGTTCCTTAAAGGCTTTTGTCAGCAACAAATTATCATATAATCAGAAAAATGAATTGATGCCATAGTTACTGTGACTAAATTTATTTTTCTGTTATAGGAGAGAAATTTACCAATATTTTGAAGAGAGAGAGTGTGTGAGAGAGAATATCTTTGTATTATGTTCCGTTTGCCATAAAAAATGTTTCAAAAGGAAGGAAAGCAAAATTTGTAATCTTATTTAGAAAGAAATAATAATATTAGAGTTAGATCAACAGAAACTAGTTCTAATTAAAAATGTGAATAAAAAAAAGAAAATAAAAAGAGAAACTGAAAAGGATGTCCAGAGTTGAAAGCCTATTCGGAGGGGAAATATAATAAAAAAAGTATACAAGTAACATGTGTTTTTATGAGCGGTTCGAATGTATTTACAGTGCCAACAGACAGAATACTATGCGGAAAATCGCAGGATGTACTGTAAGCATATCACCCACACTTCAGAGAATCCTCTTAGAGATTTTTCGTCTATTTCGACGTTCTAATGGCTTTCATGCGAAAACTGAGACGAACCGTCAAGCCATTAAGTTCAAGCTTACTTGCAAGTTCTATTTTACATAGGACATATTTCAAATCAGGCTGCTATATATATAGAAACATTTTTTTAAATTGAAAATTTTATGTGATCTTCAAGAATGGAGCGTCGGTACGCTTTATCTTTGTTGTCTGATTAACAAATTCAGGAGTTAATGTGTAATGGACGGACTTGAGTTGCGACAAATTATTGAACTGATCACAAAATTAAAAAAGGGATATAGGATAATACAAAAATATAAAATAATACTTGCTTCAAAACCGTACTCTTATATTTACTCTGTTGCCCTCTAGCACCAAGTTCTCTCGTGTATCATGGCGAGAAATAAACGAGAGCAAATAAACATTAACCAAATTTTAGAGATAATTAGGCAAACATTATACCTTAGGAAAAAAACTATTATAAACGTCTAGGGAAATGAAAAACAAGAATTATCTTGAAAGAGTTTTGGACATAACATAACAATAATGTATGCAAGTAAATCTAAATAATATGGAATAATATGGAATCTAATAATAATTAAATGTAAATAATATTTAGAAATGTAATTAGTTAGTATTATATAGAGATGACAAGATATTAAATTCTCCAATAGAAGTTTTCCTAAATTGTTCTAAAATGAATTAAGACTTGAAATCATTGAAATTAAATTGTAAACTGAAACTAAAATTACGTAACACAGTTTGTTAAAAATAAATTACATAAAATTTAAAATGAAATAAGCACAACAAAATAACGGTCGAAAACATTCATAAAAAAAAATCAAATCACAAAAGTGCTTTGGTTTCCGGGATATTTTTGAGATTTTTGGAAAAAGCTCGCGGTGCGAAAAAGCAAGTGAAGACGGCCCGGTCTTTTTTGGTGGAGCATTCGAAACAAGAAGGAAGCAACGAAACCAAAAAGTGTATATCTGAATAAAGTTAAATTAAATAGTTGAATTTACCTTGAAAAACAAACACACGAAAACAGTGAATTAAAAAAAAAAGAAGAAAGAAAACAGAATCGGAAAATCCAGAAATTTGGAGCAGTTTGAAAGTAAGGGTCCACGTGGGCAGGAACTTCATCACTCAGGCCTGGGATAAGTACCCTAGTTTTATCTATATTTTCCCTTTTTTAGTTAAGTTAATTTTTGGCATTTTAGTTAAGTAGGTTCATTTTTATAAATAAATTTTTATATGGGGAAGGAAAGTTACTTGTTCTCGTTATATATCGCCTCGTTTACTCATTTCTCTGCATAAATTGTAGTTATATCCCAAAATTAATTTCCAAGAACATAATATACTGTAACTAACTAACCCTCTGGACTTCGGTTAGTTACAAATGAAGTCAGAAATGCACAGTTGGAGGAGGAAGACTTTGATGGTGATGATGATTATGCTGATCCAGATTTTATTTCAGCAATAAACTCAAGCGAAGAATTTTCATATCAGGCCTATTCTAAATTATCTTTGGAGCCTACTGCATCCTCATCCATCGAAAACGAAATGAATAAAGAGCAATCATTGAAAAGTGCGCGAATTGAGACTGTTGAGGAAAGAGCCAATAAATCGGAAGAAACCTCTTTTGTAAGCACGAGAAATATTTATTGGTGCTGTTTTGGACATCAGATCAAAATCAGATGAATACAAGAAGATATTGTGACGTAGAAAAAATCGGACACTCCATAAATCATCTCATGAATTTCATGACACAAAACTGGATGAAAACTTTCACTATACACTATATAAATGTTTCACCTATTTCTTCGATGTTGCCATTTTTGATTATTGTGTTATCCGGACAAATTTACACGCAGACAAAAGAATATTCAAAATTCTTTTTCTGTAATTTCTTTGGACATAAGAAACTATGTTGGCATACTGTTTTACATGTTCGTATACCGGTATTTTTCCGTTTGCTCATACTGGAGTGAATATGCATTCAAAGCAATTCAAGATACAATGTCTAGAAGCCGCTTTGATCAAATTCAAAGCAATCTGCACTGCAACGACAATAGTCAAATTCCAGCCACAGATTCACAGCAATATGACAACTTTTACAAAATTAGGCCCATAATTAATAATTTCAACGAAAACTTTCAAACAATACCAAATGATGCAACGCATTTGTATGGACGAACAAATGTGTTATACAAAAATGAAAATGTTCTATCGGCAATACACGCCTAACAATTAGTCCCACAAATTGGGATTGAAGTTTTTCATTTTGTCAGATTCGAATGGATTTGCATATGCATTCGGAATATATGGTGGCACAGGAGATAATCTAGGAGCAGCATTGAATATATGTAGTCGTTGGCTTATCACAAATTGTGGCAGACTTTAAAAATCACAATTTTTACACATCCTTGCTACTTCTCGTGGGTCTCAGATCTAGGAACTATTCTTACTAACCGAATTGTAAATTGTATGCTGCCATCTGATAAGGATATCAATAGCAAAGAGCGTGGACTCTCCACTGAGCTTGTTGGCAATACATTCGATGTTCGATTGGCATCTACCTAGGTAGGCACAAAATCATTTCAAGGTCAAACGGATCTGACACCAACGGTGAAAAGATTCGTTCGTTACATGTAAGGAATGTGTAGATGTTCTTTGCGTAGACTTTATGGGCTCATTGGTCGGTACCATATTAGACGTACCGTAGCTCCTTAGGCAGACCATGAACGCTTTTTTACTTTTGGCCCAGCGATGCGCCTGAGAGCTGTAGACTGTGAGGTATTTATTGTTTGCAGTACAGAGTGAGGAAGACGGAAGGTCTTTCAAATAAAAAAAATTTAGTAGATATCTCACACACAACTTGTTCTATTTACGTTTAAGAATCTAACGTCCTTATTGAAAAACCCTTTAACTCCATCTTTGTCGCTCTAAACGCAAATGACAGACCAGTACTTTTAATTGGGACTCTGTTTTGTACAAACAGCTCCAGAATGCATAGTCTATTAATTCGAATCAGGTTTTTGAGAACTGCACATTCGCATTACGCGTTCATTACGATTTTCAATTCAATATTCAATTTAAACAATCACTGCTAATAAAAAATTAAATGTTCGGATCTCACTACTACTGCGTCATCACCTTGTCATTACTGACCTTGAAGTTGAAGCGTTCGCCCTATTTTCTATCTCATCAGCATACCTAAGATCCCTTAAATTTCACGATAAGAAACCGTGTAATAATCGGCTGGCAAACTTTACTGACCTTTAGCACTTTTGTCAGAAAGGGCCACACAAAATGGGATAAGTACGCCACAATAACTTTTGGGTCTAGGCAACCGCTAATTATTTAATGAGGAATTATTTCAGATATTTGCACACAGTGTGAAGGAAATTGATCTTAAGTAATTTTGAAGAAGTCTAAGAAGAATTTTGCGATGATAGAAATCTTCACCACCTGCTTTAAGCACAGTTAAAACTAAAAAAATTCTCGAAACTCCTTTTGTCGTCTGAAATAAAATTAGGAAAAAAATCTAATCCAACATGGGCAACAATGCTGAGTACCTGTAATAAGGGACGACAGTGACATCCCTACCTGTCGGAAATTCAAGACAAAATCCCTCGTTAACAGAGCTGACATGCGGTGAACAAATCGTCCGATCCATCTCTGTCGAGTGTAATCCGGTCTTGTCGACATCATTAAGGCATAATCAGTGCGTGATGAATTGCAATTAGGATAAGGAACAATTTGACTAAAGTTTTCTGTGGCTCTTAGTAAAAGCGGACCGAAATCGATAGCAATTACTCAGTAAATCCCTAGGCGATTGGACTGGGAAAGCTTTAGCGTGCAATACAATCGTAAGAAAAAAATTTAAACAAATTGCTCACGTCTAGACAATAGACATAAATCTAAACGAAATCAGCTTGCAATTTTCGAAATAAAAGTACACGAGGTCTGATCCTACCTACTTGTTCCATTTGCTCTGCAAGTTATGCATTCAGTTTCTCCTCTAAATGAAAATTAATGGCATTTTTTATTGCGCTCTGCACTCCACTGGCACCGTGCACTGAACTGAATTTTTAATGTCCTATATGCTGAGCAATTGGTCCGTGGGGAATATCTATGGACGCATATCGAAAGCCATTTGATATACAACAAAAGGCCTGGAATTAATAACATGTGCAGAGTTTGTTGTAAATTGAAACAAACTAGGGTCAGTTCTAACGAACATGACTTTAAATATTTCAGTTGGAAATGTTGCCATCAGGCAGGTGTACTGTTTTATTTATTTACCAGTGTAACTTCAAATGGAGCCGAAAATTTATTTTTGCCGGATTGTCAAAATTTATGGGCTTTTCAGTGGGCAATTCGTTTAATTAAGTACTTTTAGGGTTGGAGACCTTCCATCTGGTCTTGCAGAATTACTCACCGCGGTGGCCAAACGGGCTGAGGCGCACTTCTGCACATTTTCTCCTCTGTTGCCCACGTGAGCGAGCTATGCTAGATGTAGAAAGGCTCGCTCGTGTGCGCACACGATATGCTCGCGAACGCTCATAATGGCTCACGGAAAATAAGTATAGGACTGTTCGTTGTTAAAATTAAAAATCAAAAGTGGATTATTTCTTCTTTATTGTACATAGCACAAAAATGAAAGTAATTATTTCACTTATCTTCTGTTTCAACATTTATTGTGAAGGAATTAGTAAATTAAAATTTAATTTTGTTAATTTCCTTACTGTTTTTGAATAGCTTTATTGTTGGCTTCCTAAATGCATGTTCTGTTTGGATAGCAAGCACAGCAAGAGCTATTCGACTAAACTTCAATAATCCATTTTTGATTTTTAATTTTAACAACGAACAATCCTATGTTCCGTGAGCCTTTCGACATCTAGCACGGCGCGCTCACGAGTCACGAACGCATGCGTTTATGAGAGACAACACAGCCACACGCTCGAGAGCTCTTGGTATGGGTATTGGTAGTTGCTCATGCTCGCGACCGCGAGTCAAAAACGAGCAGTGACAGTGAGCCATTTCGTGTGCGCTCGTGAGCGAGCGTGTTCGTACCCTGTTTAAAACCACCGGATTTTATGATACCTCACCCCTGCATTTGAAATGCTGTACCTCTTCCTTGACAAAATCTCATGTATTCTAAAGTACAGGGCTGTGGAGTCGGAGCCGGAGAAAAAATATACCGACTCCGACTCCGTGTTAATAAATTTTAAATATTCCAAAAATGTGCTCAAAATAATTGAAAAATGCGTGAAAAGACTACATTTGTGAAGCGCAAAACAAAATGCAGGTAACTCTGGTATAACACGGCACTTACGTTCCCATGCGTAACCATATTGTAGAACAACGCTTCGGAGTTGGAGTCGGGGTTGGAGTTTGATACTTTGATGGCCGATTCCGCAGCCCTGTTTATATATATACTTTTCTGCCTAGTTCATTAAATTCAAGCTCAAGTTCTTAAATTCAAAACCCATAAGAATATGTGTTTTGCTCATGTCGATTCCCCCAGGAAATGTAATCATTACTAAACTAGTTCTGGAATCAATTCCGATTACATTTCAATGTGTTAAAGCTTCGTTACCGTAGAGTACAAAACAAAGAGGAATAGGTATATAAGAATGTAAATATTGACAACTTTTTTCTCTAATGTTGGGAAAACAGTTGCATTGGTATTAGTTGTATTTTTTGGAATGACGTATGTAGGTTCTGGGATTTGTTGAAACTATTTGATAAATGCGATTATTATATTTTATTGAAAGAAAAGATTATTAATACTCGTTGGTTTCAATGGAATCAAAGGTTTTGAGGCAATGTGGAAGATAATATCAACCCAAAGAAACGGTAGCCTTGCTAATGGAATTCTATGAGGAAGAAGTTATCATATGAGGATATATATTGATTCTTTCCGCACTGATTCAAAAATAATGGGTTGAAATATTTTTACTATATATATTTATAAAAAACGGCAATTACAAAAGTATACAAAATCTGGATTGTGTGTCGGTTTTTCCATCTTCTTATTTATGAAGGCATCCAATGAAAATAAGATATATAGTCTGATGCATCTTTTCTTCTTAAGTTTTGCTATCCCATTATGAGAACTACAAGACTCCAGAATGTCGAAGCTAGGTACTCATACTAGAGATGTACAAAGTCGATACTTTTCAATACTTGATACCATTCTATACTTTCGGACGAAATATTCAATATTTGGTATTCGATATCTTTTAAATGAAGCTCCGTACTATTATGTTATAATTTTAAAACAACAAGAAAATGAAAAGCCCCAAAATATTGATTTTAGTGGGAGTATATCGTAACCCTACGGGTCAAGTCTTTCACATCTAAATGTCTCGGATTCGAAATCTATCTTGCCTTTAAGTATGATTTACATTCACGCTTTAACATAAGTCATACGACCAAAAAAAGACGATTTTTCAGTACAATCACAACTACATCCAAATCAAAGTCCTCCGCAACGCAATTAACTGTCGCTCACGTGCGATTAATAGGCTCACGCTTACCATAGTTAGTTCTAGAGAAATTGATATGCAAAAGGAGGTCACCGCTCAAATTGTGACTATTATACCTGAAGGACACCTTGGCACGGAGCCCCGAAGAATCAATATTGGAATTCAGGAGCTGGTTATGTTACAATATTCATATGATATCCAATATTAGGTAATTCCCCACAAAATAAAAATACATATGTAGGCTGGGTAATTTTAGGTACACGTACGGGACATAATGGAAGTTTAAATTGAAGAACTGAATTTAAAGAGTAAACATTTTCAATTTTAACCAACTGAAGTTGGTTAAAATTTAATTTTCTGAAACATTAGGACAGAGAAATATAAATTTCAATTATGGTAAATTTTTGAAACATTTATTTTAACGATCCAAACTAAATTTAATTTGTTAATTTTGATTTCTTGGTAGAATTAAGTGATGAGTAACAAAAAATATTCAATAAAAATTATTTTTGATAGAAAGTGTGCTCTTTTCTAATCACAGGATTTTATATATTGCAATTTATGTAGGTATTTACAATTCTTTATTATTTTTACAAATCTTTATTATTTTTATTACTATTTTTACTTGCTTATTATTATTCTGATATAAACTGCCTGTCATTTTATAAGACACCTTCTCTTTTCAAAAGTTATTTGTAGACACTTATAATCCATGTTAGTAGATAACACTTTTTTGAGTAGCATAATTTTTCCTGTGCAAAGTAAAAGCTATCTTAAGCTTTTATTTTTTCAACGACACAAAAATTGGTAAAGAGACCTTTTATTTTTTTCGTACAAAAATAAAAGGTCATTGAGAACTTCTAAGAATTTTAATAAGTTTAAAACTGGAAAAAATAAGTGGTCTATATGAATCTTAATTTTTTAATGGATTAAAAACTGGTAAAGGCATTTTTAACTTTTCCTGGATAATATAAAAACTATAGTTTATAATAATTTGGGTGTTATTTTTGCTGACACAGATACAATTTTAATCATGTAATTTTGAATCAACAGTAAGTTTTATTTTATTAATTTTATCAATTAATAATTATTATCTAGACTTTTTTGTATTGGAACTTGCTAACATAGGAACTAATTTTGACAATATATTTTCCGCCTGCCCTCTTGAAGCAAGCAATACTTAATATTCGATGCTCAGTTTTTACACATCAATAATTCATATACAGCGCTAGGGATTCATAACTCCATTTGTTTTCTTTTCAAGATCACAATACGATCTGAGTGAAAAAAAAAGATGCTCTTTTCATATACATAAAATTTAACAGAATTAAAATAGAAAACTGTGAACCTAACATAATCATTTTCCAATTTAGATCTATTTCCTTAGCTAAGGAAGCCCAGTTAAAGTGTAATATTTTGTGTGGAAAAATTACACAACTAGCCATTATCAATGTGCCTTATCAGATTATTTTGTGTTTATACATATTTCTTTGTCCACTAAACTTTGTAAAAATAAAATTAATTACTAGGTATTAACTAAATGACCGCCCGATCAATAATGCTTTAATTTACATCGAATTATTCGAAAACAAAAACATAATTTGTTGCTAAATAAAAAATAAAAAAACAGAGAATATAGGCCGGCTTTTAAAATTAATTAATTGTCTTTTTGCAAAACAAATCAATATTTGTCTGTATGTCCGATTAAAATATCAAAAAATGTGGACGAGTTTCACATAAGTTAAATGGAATTTTCATCTGTAAATATTGCTTGCTGATATTTGTTTTTATTTAGCATTAACTCTTATAAGTACTACACACAAACTGAAAAAATATGCAGGTGCAATTATTGCAGCTGCATAGAAGGTAGTTCCAGGGATTTATTTATTGCATTGAATTGAATGCAATTGAAAAACACTCGACGAGTAATGATAATGAGTTAATTTACTCTTCGTTACCAGCAGCAGACTTATTAGCAAAACCAACATTCATGGCTGGGCCATCGGTTAGACACATTCAATATTTATCCATTTATAACATTATCGCTTTATCTAGAGCATGATTTAATAAAAAAAATTCTTACAAAGTTATTCGCATGGCATGTGGGTATTTATAAAATATGCTGTCACGAATTGCGTGATATCCGACTGGGTGTGCTACAAATTGTCGTAGGTCACCAGCCCGTTCCCATATGCAAATAACACACAATTTTTCTTTCACTTCACTTAATTCATTTGTAATGTCGTTACGGATTTGGAGTGCTTGGTTTGTGTTAGGAAACCCTCAAATCTGTTTGTCCACAATAATTTGCACTGCCTTGACAAGGCTTTTTATTACCTAACATCTTCCTCAAAACCAAGACTTCAATTTAAAAACCCCGTAATTCTGAGAAAAGTTTAATACAGTCGGTAATTTTTAATCAAATTTCCAAAACGTAAACGGGGCATTCAGGCTTTGAGTGTAACGAAGAAGGCAGATAGGCTGGCCAAGAGAGGTGTATCAATGCCCTTCTTTGAACCAGAACCTTTTTGCGGTATCTTTTATAGAACCGCTAAATACGCCCTCAACACCTGGTTCTATAATCAGTTAGAGCAGAAGTGGACATTGGACAGGGGCTCGAAGCAAACTAGAAAATTTATCAAAAACTCCTCCCAAAAAAGAACTTCAGAATTACTACAACTGCCAAGGAATCAGATAAGAATCATTGTAGGAGTCCTTACAGGACATTGCAAGGTTAGAAAGGACTTTAATCGAATGAGCGTTGAAACCACCGAGGTATGTAGACTTTGTCTCGAAGAGGATGAAACGTCGGAGTACATTCTATGCGAATG
>QYTT01094041.1:177934-188019 GCA_006980735.1 Dasypogon diadema | reverse complement strand
TCTGATTGCTGATGAGAAAAAATTTATTTACTGCGATCGCAAAATTTTTATGCGATCGCAAAAAATTGCTTAGTTGTAATTTTTTTCGTCTATAAAAATCGAATGTTTCAATAAAGTTACACAGTTTTACGGGAGGAACGAAATAAGACTTTTCTTCGACTATCCGCTTGTGAGTCTGCAAGTGGCGTTCCTTCCCTAACATTTTTGGTCATTTCCCTTCATAGCCTGTCGGCAGATTCTTATATTTTCCCACCGAACCAGAATAAATCGAAACGTATCTCCTCAGGCTTATATAGCAGGACAAATTAGTTCTTTAGAGAAGATTACTGCACCTCCTGCGTTGTCATTCTTCACGGATCCGCCCGAGGGCCGAGAATATAAAAAGATTTCCCAGGCTCTCTTGTGGGAGTGATTTGTCACTGGTCAGAGTCTTATAAAGTCTTTCGGTTATCTCGATCCTGGTGGGTATTGTGAGTTCTCTGATCTCTCTTACGTGATCCAGGATTGTCCTATGCCCATACTTAGTCCCTGACAACCTGAATACAACACAACTCATTTGTTGGATCACTGCGTCGGTATCGCTTAGTTCACATGCTCACTAAAACTTAATAAACAACTTTAATTTCCTTTTGTGTTTTAGGTCACACTACTCATAAATAACGCAGGCGTTGTAACTGGAAGATTGTTGTTAGATACACCGGATTATCTGATTGAAAGATCTTTCAACGTCAACGTGATGGCACACTTTTGGGTAATCATTAAAATACACCGGAAAGGTATCTAAAATGCATTAATTATTTTCATCAATATTTTCAGACCACAAAGGCATTCCTACCACAGATGATTGAGAAAAATCACGGCCACATTGTCACAATTGCATCTTTGGCGGGACATGTCGGAATATCAAAACTCGTTGACTACTGTGCAAGCAAATTTGCAGCGGTTTGATGATTTTGAAAAATATCCTACGAAATAGTTTTTTATTGCAAAATTTCTAATTTATTCTAGGTTGGATTTGATGAAGCCTTAAGGTTAGAACTTGATGTTCTTGGTCATGATGGAATTCAAACAACATGCATTTGCCCATTCTTCATTCAACAAACTGGAATGTTTGATGATGTTTACGCCAGGTATGTGGGTGTAACTATTTTTGAATGAAAGTCGAAAAGCTGTTGAAATTCAGTAGAAAAGAAAATTTGAATATTATATTCATGATCTGCCCCAACAAATCTTTCCACAACGGGTTTAATAATAAAATGTGATAAATTGCTGGTAAATGTGAAGGTCGAAAAATTTTGCCACCTTAAAAATTATTTGTTAAAAGAACCACAAAAATTTTCAATGGTTCCATGAATTTTATTACTTGCAGATGCATTGCCAGTGAAATAAGAAGAAAAGAAAACATTCAATTCTTTCCTTTGTGGCTTGATTAATATTTTTCTATGTAAGTGGTTCATTGTTCAATTTCGTACACATCAGGAATAATAATCATAAGAGACTACAGAGTTAAAATTTGCCAGTAAGAGAAATTACCAAGGTGATTTCTAAGAAATCTGAGTTCTCTTGAAAAACAAAACGTATTTCAAATTCTATAAACGATTCTTCAAGGCAAAAAGCAAATTCCAGTGTCTAAATCTTCCTATTAAAGATTTTCTATACCAGAAAAGATAGTTGAAAAAATGTATACGGAAGGATGTAAAATCCCCTAAATGGCCATAACCGCTTTTTTTTAAGAAGTTGAAGGCAGACTAACATTAATGCATCAATCGTACACAACATATTCATGTCGAAAACGAAAAACAATTGAATTGTACAATAGAATTCGAGAATTGTTTATAAAAAGTAGTAAAACCACAAAGTGATATAAAAACGGGGATTGATAGAATACAAAAAAAGAAATCATTGAGTACAGAATAGAATACAATACAAAAATGAAAACTAGTTCAAAAGTGATTTACATATTACAGGACAAAATATGAAATAAAAAACACACGAGTGTTTCGTAATTTGACTCTTGTCTTTCGAATTTGAATTAGGAAAATATCTCTTTCAAATTTTCGGAAAAAAAATGTTTTTAGGATTCTGCATATGAAGCTAAGCCAAATAAGCAACATTTTTGAAAAATTTTATACAATATGTGACAAAAATGATAGACGGACGATTAAAAAAAAAGAAATCGATGTCTGTCTTATCGGTGTCGTTTGTTACTTGCGCACGTTCCGATTTTAAGCCTGAGTCGCACTTGGTTTGCATAAATAACGACGAATTATCGCCACGACATCGTAAGACCGTTTTCATATGTTCCGACAAGACTGCAGTCGAAGTTGTTATCGATAACTTATCGTACGACTCCACGCGAATGCGCCCTACGTTTTTTCCACTTTTCACAAATTTTTGAAAAATGTGTCGAAAAAAGATGCCATTATTTTGTATTTATCATCATTAATAATGATTCAGGGTGAGAAGTTTTGAATCACCACATCAGATCAGTAACTTTGTGAGCTCCTCTATTTATTAAGGCATGCAGAGATGTAGCCAAAATTGATAACATGAAAAATTAATTAATATTAGTAAAAGCAAAGCCTAAAGAATCAATAATGTAGGAAAAGAGTATTCCGTTCGTTTTAAACTCCAACCGTACCAATTAATAACTTATTTAATTTTTACTTTTTAATTACGAATTCATAAATTTTTAGATGGGTCCCAACACTAAATCCCAACGATGTTGCAGAAAGGATTATTAAAGCTATTAAAACAAACCAAAAGATTGCCATAATTCCAGGATACATTAGGATTCTTCTCTCATTGAAATGGTATTCTTTTAATAGTGAAAAAAATCACACTTTCTGACAAATATTTCTTAGGACCTTTCCATGGGGATGTAATGCAGGATTCTTAAGACGATTGGTACCGGATGCAGCACCTACACAACCACCTGTACCAACTTTAAATCACATCCAAAAAGAAATCCCAATGGAACACATGTCAAAATTAGAACAGATGACACTACCAGGTGACCTGCCTAAAACTGCATCAATGCTTGTGCAGAGAACACCATCATTGGGAGAACGTGTTCTATGAAAGTACCTTCGTCTACTTCGAAATAGGTAGCGGATAGTTATATTAATTTAAATTATTTATTTAAGGCGAATTTAGTGATATCTCGTTTAGTGTTCGTTTAGTGTATACATCTAGAATAAGAAAGCTTAGGGTAAATCAATCACAGTTAGCCCGCCATCTCTTTACATTCCTGTGGGATCCAGTACCTTTCTTATTCGTTTACGTTACCATTAAGGTTTCATTTTAAATGCCAAATGTAAGTTTATGAAATCCTCAGTTTTATGGAAGGCATGCATGTGGAGTATTCACTGCATTGCAGTCAAGTAAGTTTTGATAAACAGTAAGCTACATTTATTGAACTTGTACCAAAAGAGTGGTGTATAAAATGGTGTGGAAAACACTGTACAAATAAAATTTGAAAATTGCCTTAATTAAAAAGTAAGTAATAAGAAAGTGCTTTTAGATTATGGAAGTTGTGTTTAGAAAATTTTGTGTAAAAATACCCGAAAGCAAAAGAAAATTTGTGCTGTGTTGTCTTTTTGCAATAAACACTGTTTGAAGCACGAACAGATTTTAATTACATTTTGCCATTTTGACAAATATTACATGTCCTACTTTTCAGCAATTCACTTTTTCTTGAAATCTAATTTTGTAAGCAAAATGTGAACAATCGTTCCTTCTGCTGTTGTGAAACCTGATAAAAGTTTTAAAAGAGTTTCAAATAGATGATAATTAAAAATGTTTCGTATTTGCGAAAACCATTTAACTTCCCTACTGACGTGAAACCCAATCTCCTTCCCAAAGTAGAAAAAAATCAGACGAAGTTTAAAAAAAAAACTAAAATATATTTAGTAAAAAAACTGGAAGGCACCTCCATATGAAAATATGAATTTCTTAAAATTTTGTCTTTGCATCGCACATATGCAACTTAAAATCCATTTTCATCATCACTAGACTTAGGAACAGTATACGTTCTAACGGGATTATTAAAAATTGGGTTTTCCTCCATATAAGTTCCGCCCAATTGCTTTTCAAATTTAGCAAATTCCGCTTTATCATGAAAGTATACTATTGTTTTACAAGCCACTATCATAGCAATCCCTGCAAGCACAGTGCCGATAAAAATTATTCCGCCTATAATCGCATAATTGACAGGAGCACAGTCTTCAATTTTTATCTGGAGATAGCTCACTCCAAACTCATCGGTATCATAGGTATAGAAATGGCGGCATTTTACATCATCTTTTGTTGTGACTGGGAGAACACAAAAAATATCCTTGTCTAAAATAAAATAAAAAAAAAATCTTAGAGCATTGAAATTGAGAGTAGATAACGATTACCCAAGGATTCAGTAGTGAAATCATAGCTGAAACGTATTCCATTACTGTTGGAGCAAATTTCGGATAAATTTTGGCACATGTTAATACCTTCTCGCTGCTCAATTAAACATTTCACGCAAGGTAAGTAGTACAGGCATAAATTGTTGTTTTCTAAGGAATTCGCTTCACAAAATTTCCCAAAATAGGATTTCTTGCATTCACAATTTCCGCACTCACATGTCCCATGCCCAGAACACACATCACCCTTTGGCGAAATGCAACCTTCATTCGTTTTTGGACAATTACACCTCTTCCCTGACCAACCGTATTTACATATGCATTGTCCACAAATGCATTCCATACGATCCGGATCCTCACAGTCCGTACACTCTGGACAATCACAATATTCTCCTGTATACCCCCGATTGCAATAGCATTTACCACACTCACATTCGCCACGATCAGAACAAATTGGTCTATCTGGTGACTGCCGACAATTTTTCTCCAACGCCTGCATAGAGGTGTAGTTTCGAGAATCACAGGTGCAAGCATTTCCAATCCTTAAAAGAAGCAATTTAGTTGTGGCCAATTTGACAATTTACTTTAATTTAATGGTAGTCAAGGTGAAACAACGTATCATTTTATTTTAGGCCGCATTCAAATAGTGGTACAAGAATAATAATGGCTATAATCACCTATACTACTCAAAGAGACCAACAATTAAATAAGTTCCTTTCCGAAAGATTTCCATGGAAGAGACCGACATTACGTTGTTACTCCAAAGTATCGTTACTTTATGAAAATTATGAAGACAGCCCGAAACATAAGGCAGGAATCCATTGGAGGTAGCAATGCATAGTTTAAGAACCTTCATCGCAGCGGTAAATCCTTAAATCGCATAAGATTTTCAGATTACATAGGTGGACTTTAAATGGTCACTCCATTGACAGATAGAAGAAGAAGGGGAAAAACAGCTTTGAATGTTAGATGCATTAAACTAATGACGAAAATTTTTGCAATGTCCGCAAATCCATGAACTGCATTAAATGGTGGAGGAAAATGTTTTAATGGAAAACGAAAAAAGGAAAGAAGCCAGTACGGATCCCTGCGGTACCCCGGCATTGATTCCGTAAGAATTGAAAATAACACCGTCCAATGTAACAAAAATGTAAAGAAAACTTCCAACTCAATTAAAAAACAGATGAGAAATGTTGAAAATTTTGCTAATGCCAGACTTCTTCACAGATTTGGAAGATATTAAACAAAACGGTCACCAACATCCGTAAAGTTGTACATTGATCATGAAAGCTATATTGGGGGACTGTTCCAAGATCACTATTTGCTGAGTCCCAGGTCACAGTGGCATACCGGAAAAGGAGACGGCTGATGAGTTTGCGAAGAAGGACTCAAGTATGAGTATTTCTATAGCGCACAGATCTATAGACAAACTTCTAAAATTTGCAACGAGATAAATCGATCGATGGCAATGATAATTGGAGGAGGCATCTCAGTTAACATTTCTTACCATCCCTCATCACAAGTACACATGCCGCAGACAAAACGACCATGATTATTGCACAAATGATTTCCCTCTTCTGACTTTTCGTTTTCCTGGCATGGGCAAGGCTTCTGTATTTCTACTTCCACCTCCAAAAATTCAGATATCCCAGGCTCTTCAACTCGTATAATATGATGCTAGAATTAATATAATCTATCTTGATGGCAAGTTCCTCCCAATCTATTTCAAGAAACTCACGTAAACACCATCACTTGGGAAATCCGCAAGCGTAATATTTATGTGAAAATCAACACTTTGTCCTAACTCGAGTTCTTCACAAGAATTTCTTTCTGCAAATTTCTCACGACCACCACAGTTGGTTTCGTAAGATACAGAGATATACGAGGGACTATTATCAACCAAGTGTACTTTTCCGGCAAAGCTTTGGTATCTGAAAAGAGAATATGAACGATATTGCAAAAGAGGTGTAGGTCTTAGCATTGCTCACCCCTTCCTCACCAATTCCAATATATTCGACGAATCAGATCTGAGGATCTCAACACTAGCAATTTCCTTCATCAGCTTGCGGATCTCGTCATAGTCCTTTTTCACTTCCTTGGTAACAGCAAAAATTATGCTAATCTTTCTCTTCGCAAGTTCCCGGTATATTTCCTCTAAAGACGGATAGTCGTACTCTAGACTACCAGTGTACTCACCCCTCTCATCCAAGTGACATTTTTTATCGTTTTTCTTTACAATACCAGCCAATAGTCCATCTCCTGCAAAGTGCAGAAAACCATCCGTAGCCAGAATGACGATTTTTCTTGCTTCATCCTTCCAACCGATTTGTTCGGAGCACACTAAAACCTGCATTAGAGCATCTAATCCTCCCTCCAAGTTATCTAGATTTCCGGTCACTTGACTTCCATTCACTTTCCTAATAAAGTCTTGGATATCGGCGGTCAGTGCCAAGTGGTGATGGAATCCATAGGTAGGTTCGCATTTGGTTTTCTCCACCTTGCAGGGGTTTTTCTCGAAGCCAGGCATAATCATAGGCATTGTTGGCTTATCTGCATAACTTCCATATCCCAGACGACTGTTTACTGTCAAATTATTCAAAGCTTGCGCAAGCTCCCTACCAACTTTAACCAGAGTCTCCTTATCATCTCTCATCGACCAGGTCAGATCCATTAGGAAGTATAAGTCAAGAGGATTATTTTTAGCCGGTCTATAAGTCATTTTAATTTGTTCTGTCCGCGCTGTGCATGAAAACATGAAATCAATTGAGATTTTATCGAATTTTTGTGTAAACAACTCTGAAGTAAAAGAGCCCTACATTTTACGAGCCTCAGCTTTATCTTTTGAGGTTGTATTTGTACAGCACTGCCATCCACGGCCTGGTAGTCCTTTGTTGCCTCATTCTTAATAACTTCGTTCACAGCCTGATTCAAAACTATCTGAGAACTAGAACAGCCAGCACCTGGAAGCTTATCTTTGGGCATACACCTGAGAGTAGATTCGAAATTCTGAAAATGTACCAACACACCGTCACAAATAAATTCACTTCGAAAAAAAAATAATTCTACGCACAATATCTGTACACCAACCGCAATTGTAGTCTGCAGCAAGACATTTTTCACAGGTCTCTTGGATAGTGCAGAGGTTTTCTAATAAAAACAAAATCCGGGGTTTTAGAAGGTATTCACTTGCCTTGTTACTTACTAACCGTTTGCCGAGATACTATGAATTGCAAATAAAAGAAAAAGTAATTGCTTCGTGAACATTTTGATCCTCCTAAACCCAATGCTGAACTAAAGCTTCACCTTTATATCATACCTGTCCGCAATCTTATCAATTTCTTATTAATGACTTCATATCTTGCGAGCAACGATTTTAAGGAACGCAATTTCTCTCAATTGAACACTCATCGGAAATATAATTTTGATTCTTACGCTTACAACGGTGTTATTTAATTGGTTATGATTGCCTCAGAATTTAAACTTAAAATTCAAACGAGGGAGGATAGGGAATCTTATTCAATAGCTCCTCCCTTGATGTATCTAATCCTTTATACGGATAGTTCAAAAACTGAGAATAGCATGGGAGCCGGATCCCTCTGTGAGGATGTGAGAATTTAAACGGTACTGAGTCTTGGAAAGTACACCATGATTTGTCAGGCGTAAATTAAGGCTTTCTAGAGGCGGGCAGATATCTTGATATCCTATATCTTCAGGAACTAAATTTTACAGTCTGCACGGACTTTTAAGTGTAGTGCAATAAAATTTCAATACATGAAACTCCTCGCATTTTTGGAATTTTGATGCCTTTCTTGGCCCTATGGAGGCAGATTTATTTCCATATAATTTCTTTTCCAAATTTAATGTTTTTTTCTGTTAGCGTTAATGAAGGCATCTTCAAGAGATTCCTGTCCTCAATATGATAGTAAATGTTCTCTCTTAAACGGAACAAGCTAATTCTTTGTTTGTTGTGGCGTAAAACCGTTTTTTGTAAAGAATTTTATAATCTCACGATACTCAATTTTATCTATTTTCATAATACATATTTTAAAGTTGTACTTACTCGAATCACTGCTGAGGAGTAATTAATAAACTTAGACAAATAAATGAACTCTTCACCATTCATTAGAAATAACGGTTTCTCCAAGTGTGGTGGGTTGGGAATACTAAAGCTAGAAAACTTCCTTCACGAAATATGCAGACTCCATCAATTATTTTCTCCTAGCTGCATTAATAAGACGAAAATAATAATCTCTTATAGCGGGAAATGTAGGTGGATGGTGAAATGGAACTTTCACACATTTTATTGCCGAATTCTGTGCTTTTATATCTCATGAATTAAACTTCGACAGATTCCCCATTCGATTCCAATGATAAGATTTAATTCTTCTTTTACTGTGAACACTTTTGAAAAATTTACAAAAGGCAATAATTATTAGTTTATATTTTAAAATACGCGATCATTAAATAAACAGAAAAAACGCCAACATTGCATTGCTCTTCAATAATTTAAATATTTAGGAGTATAAAATATTCCAATGCTCTTCAAACTTTCCAAGGAAAATGTTGCCATCTCACTGCAAAAAAGCTGCTAGAGTTGACAGCGCTTAGTTGACATTTCCCTGACGTTTTCTTGGCAGCCAGTTTTGTGCAACAAGTGCGGGTGTTTGTTCGTACAACCGGCTCCTTAAAGAAAACGAGTAAAATGACAATTTCCGGATAGATTGTTTTTAATTAAGTCAGACTTGCAATTCTCAATATTTTGTATATAGCTTAAGTGATAAAGTGAAAATGTTAAGTAAAACGTTTGCTCTCTTTGGGTGCATTTTCCTGTCTGTAGGTAAGTTTGTTGTGATCTAAGCAATATAAAACCGAAATTTTTGGTGATCACTTATTTCTTGTTAGTCATTTGGCATATTTAGAAGAGTTATTGAACTTTGGCGCTTACTGCAGTCAAGGTGTTCTGTACATTCGAATTCCAGTGAGTGAGCCGCCTCTATTGCGTCCGTTTGGCTAGACCGACAGTTGTCTGATAACCTTAGAGTGACCCTTGCCTTCAAGCTTATGAGAATTTGTTGTGGATTTGGCATACGTGGTACTTATTGAATGGTAGCAATAAATTGATTTTCTGATATGAAACCAGAAATATGGAGGAGCACTTATGATTAGTTTGGCTAAAGATTGTCCTTATCTGTAGGAAAGATAAACTAGCAGCCAAGTGGAGATCAATGTGTATAGACTACAGATGATGACAGGGAGTGAATCATTTGACGAATTTTGTTCACTTGATTCAAATTCCCTGGAACTGTTTATGCACATGTGGAATCTAATCACAAACTGCTGACCTTTCCTAAGGATCAAGCCAAGGGCATCATAGACAATAAAAGTACTAAATCTATTCTCAGGATTTCCACTAAGTTTATATTCGTTAAAATGTTGCAATTCAATTTTGTTTTTAAATACTTGACCTTTTGATATTTCGATTAGCAGCTAAAATTCTCCTGATATTTTGCATTTTCCGTGCTATCGCTTGGACAGACAAAAAGAATTATTTTTTTCAGGATGTTAAAAGACAACTCAATACAACTCAAAATTCCATTCTTTGAAAGTATTTTGTAACCATGTGGATATTTTTCAAGAGCTCATCCAAGTAAATTTCACTTTAGAATTTAATTTATTTTGTATGTGATT
>QYTT01094041.1:159610-177914 GCA_006980735.1 Dasypogon diadema | reverse complement strand
AGGGAGTGAATCATTTGACGAATTTTGTTCACTTGATTCAAATTCCCTGGAACTGTTTATGCACATGTGGAATCTAATCACAAACTGCTGACCTTTCCTAAGGATCAAGCCAAGGGCATCATAGACAATAAAAGTACTAAATCTATTCTCAGGATTTCCACTAAGTTTATATTCGTTAAAATGTTGCAATTCAATTTTCTTTTTAAATACTTGACCTTTTGATATTTCGATTAGCAGCTAAAATTCTCCTGATATTTTGCATTTTCCGTGTTATCGCTTGGACAGATAAAAAGAATTATTTTTTTCGGGATGTTATAAGCCAATTCAACTTTGTTCAGTCTTTGGATGGATTTGAAACAAACTGTTTAGAGTTTTTCCTTGATTTTACCACAATTCCATTCTTTGAAAGTATTTTGTAACCATTTGGATATTTTTCAAGAGCTCATCCAAGTAAATTTCACTTTAGAATTTAATTTATTTTGTATGTGATTCTCCACTTAAAATAGTAGTGGTTCACTTGAGTATCACGGCAATACACTACGGTATGAGGGAAATCCTTACCATTAGATTCGTTACAAGTGTTGTTGGATGCAGAGATTGCTTCCTCAGCCCAATGAAAGGGTTTGAAATCTAACTCTCACATGTGTAGATTGATTTTATCACTTGCTTGTGAGCCAGCGCTCTATGTTCGAATTTTAAAATTCGAAGAAGAAGAAAATATACAGGGTGTCCTGGTAATTAATCGATATACGATATGCCAATCAATTGCTTGAATGGTCCTGATTAACGTTTGTTTGGAACCCAACAATCAATCTTCAATGAGGTGTGATCCATTACTTCCATTTCCCTAGTGATGATACTTTTTTTCTCAGTCCCTATCATTAAATGAATAGATATAATAAAGTTAGTAACGAGGATTGATTTGAATTAAGAAAATTATTACTTATTTTTTTATTAAATATATTAAATTTACTACCAGCTTTCCCAATAAAAATTTCTATTAAACACAAATCACATTGAATTCAATTTTAGTATCAACAACTGCGCGTCTCATTCCACAAGGCACCAAAAATATTTTTAATTTCGAAAATAAGGTCAAAATCAGTGATCTAAATGTGAATCGATATAGCTCTAGTTACAAAATATCAGGACAACTAACAGTATCATCCGTTTGGAACTCTGAAGATACCCAAGTCCTTCACTTTGTATATGGTGCTCCCCAGTTATGGTTGAGGCAAAACGATAATCCAAAAGAGGATCACACTCCTACATCTTCTTCACTTGATAACATTCCAAACCAAAGCTTTTATATAGTTCTGAGTGATGAAAGGATCTCACAATTTTTCACAAACTACGATAAGGATGTTTCATTACTAAACCTCCAGAAGGGTATTGCTAGCCTCTTCCAGTACGATTTTAGTGATAGTCCTAAAAATGAACAAGATTCTTCTGGGCAGTGCAGCGTTATTTACCAAACGAAATCGACGACAGAGTATAAAAAACTAAAGACTGATTGCAGCAATTGGAATTTAAAGGTGCATAAAAGAGAGGAAGGTCCTTTGGGTAAAAAAGTAATCAGTATGAGATATTCTTTTACTAATTTCAATATTTCCCAGGGGTTTCTGTGAAATCTTCCCAAGATATTAATTATAAACTTTCCGAAAATGGCCACATAGAACAAATTTTATCAACAGAAAAACATTCAGCCTTTGTGGAAGCTAAGCCCGATGTGGGAAGCAATGTAGAGTCGGTCTTTCAAATACAGCATATGGGGTTGGAGAACATTGAGCAACTAAAACAAAAGAAACTTGATGAAGTTATTGAGAGCCTAGGAGGATATAAAAGAGTCGATTTAGAAGCCGACGTTTATGGTAGCTTAAGTGATATTAAAGGAAGTGTAAGTAGCTTTCTTTAATTATTTTAATTTAAACCAAAAACATGGAATCACTACAGCTGAAGCCACTGATCAAATCCATACAAACGGAAATGGTGGATGAAAAAATTGGAACACAAACAGCAGCTTTAAATCTTGTCAAACTTTTACCCACCGTAAGAGTAACAAAAAGAGATGTACTTTTACAAATTTTAAAGTCCAACACCGCAAAGAATATTAGAAAACAATTACTTGATCTCCTGGCTGCAGCTCAAACTGAGGATGCTCATAGTGCTGTGACACAAGTTTTGAAATTTGGTATTGAAAATGATTTTGAGGATCTCGAACATTATTTACAATCTCTAGCGGTTGGAACACGATCAAAGCCTGAAATTATCAAACTTATTAAACACGAATTGCATGAAGCCTCGAAAAATGAGAAATTAATCGATACCACAATACAAACATTAAGCGCTATGGCTGGCCGATATGCTAAGATCTCTTCAGAGGGTTACAATGATGAAGTGGTTGTAGATATACAAAAATTTCTGGTGTCTGAATTAGCAAGCTGTGAAACTGCGGAGTGTAGAGAAGTTTACATCCGAGGACTTCAAAATTTGAGAGATCCACAAACTATTCCAGTTTTATTAAAGACTGCACTTGAAGATGTAACAATTCCTTCTGTTGCTGCTATGAAAGCTCTTCGTTCTTTTAGTGTAAAACATTTTACAAAAGAAAATCGCAAGGATTTGGAACGAATATTTTATCAAATTACAAAGAATTTCGATTCGAGTTGTCGAACACTTGCTCTGGATATTCTTTTGGATTTGAGACCAAATAGGGAGCAACTGGAAGAATTGTTGATGTTTCTAAAATCGAACGATAAAGCATTTGAAGTGAAAATGTATCTGCTACAAAAGATCAAATTGATTGCTGAAAAATGTCCACGATTTGCGTCTTTGATTCAAGATATCTTACAGGGCTCTAGAGAATTGAATAATTATCACATTTTGGGGCAGAAAGGTTTGTTTCTCTTTTTTAGAAATTTTGTGTCTTTCTACTAAATTTCACAATTAATTTTTAGGGCTTACGACAGTTCTCGAGAGGACACTGTCTACCACACCTGCTTTCAACGAATCTCTACTCAGCATTCAGGAAATTAAGGGAGGAATTCTGAAAAGAGGAGTAGTGGATATGCTACTTCATGCAAATCAGAAGGAAATGAATACTTTCAAGGTATTTGATAAGCCGTTAAGTAGTTTTATATGTGATAATAATACCAAGTACATCCCTCGAATTTAGCTTGGTTTATATACGAAAGGACTGACCTCATTCGTTGGAGGATCTGATGATAATGAAGAAGATGATGAAATACCAACAGCTGGAATGGAGATTTCTGTCCAGGACGTCATATTTCGCCCACTTGTATTTTTCAATGGACAATCCGAATTGATGGGTCATGTCTGGAGTGGTACTGCTTCTGAACCAACCCCAGCATACCAGGCTACAACGCTACAACAAGACCATGAAGAATATATTGTACTTCAAAACGGTGGGACTGTATATTTGAATGTGCTCGGTGCAAAATCAGTGGACCTTAACGGACAAATACAGATCAGCTTATGGAACAGAAATGCACATATAGAAATACTCAAAAAGTTAAATATTTTAATTCTATGCCAAAGTAAATTCTTACAAATGATTCTTTCAGTTGTGGAACAACTATACAAGGATCAATGCTCTATGGAACATCTTTCATCACATTAGAAAATCAATTCACAACAGTCGGAGAACCAAAAATAAATCTAATCGCAGATCTCGACTTTTACTCTGATATTATGCTCTGCATTCAGTTAAGTCGACCAAATTCAAGTTTATGGTAAGAATTTTAATAATATTGTTGTTTGCTTTGGTTCCAGTTGTAACATTTCTCACTTTCCAGGCACAAGACTACTAAAAGACTGTCAATTTCAGGAACAAATATTTCAACACAAATTTCTGTGAATGTTACTCATAAGTTACCAGGCATTACATTAGCGTTAAATAGGAAAAATAATGAAATGTGTAATAAGATATTTGCGTAAAATGATTGTTGAGAGATTTTATTAAAGTTTTTTTTTCTGCAAGCTTTGCTATATTCTCTTTTCATGAAATTTCGTTTCAATCTCAAAATACAGCTTTTTAGAAGAAATCAATTCACAAACAGTTAAAGTGATCCATTCAATAACAGTTCATGGAAAAGAATCTTGAAACCAAGCATAGTGAAATATACTTAGCTAAAAATGAAAAAGAATTCAATACTATCATTGGACATGAGTACCAAATCTTTCCTGACATTTGCGATAACGAGTTAATGAAGAAAATGGAGCATCGCAGTCTCAGAGGAAAGACAAACTTCAAGGCCGGAGAACACACAACTTCAAGACTTTCTCAAAAAATTAGAAGCGCGACTGTTTACAGGAATCGCTAACTAAAATGGAGAAGCTGTGAGTTACAAAAAAAATTACACTATTTTATATTTTCCTCGACACCCGTATTTTTATAGATAGCGTCCAAGAGGAAAGAAAAGAATTATAATACTTCGCATATGGAGCACCTTTCATAGATGTATTTCAATAGTGCAATCCATAATTAAAAGATCTTCTGATAGAGATTTAAAGCACTCAAAAGCCTTCTACTTCTGCTGAAACCAAATTCCATAAGCTTTCGGATTTTGAAAACTGTTTTCGTACCCATCCTTTTGTAGAATTCTGCGCACTATTTCTGTATTCTTTTTTTTGTTTTGTTTATGGGGTGCTCTCCGAATACCGATAAGGCTCCAGAGAGATCACCCCTGTTTATGGCTCAGCGCCTCCACTATCCGCCAGAGGATATTTCTGTGTTTACATGGATTCATTAGCTTCAGCTAAGCCCGCTGTGTTATTGTAGACACACAGAAATGTCAATTTTGTTCAACTTTGAAAGAAATTCGCAATATTATTTTCATTTACTCTCTTTCTTTTTTCTTTTGTTTCCTGCTTTGTTCGGTGGGATAATCTCCTGCTATTTTCCTCGGGAAGTGAGAATGACGAAGTGATTATTATAAATCGAAAATAAAAAGTGGTATAGGATTTCTAGTGTCTGACATATTAAGCGAATAAAAGCAAATTACGAATACTTTTGTGGACCATTGTATGTACCTAAAGTCTAAAATCCACATTAAAATAAATTCAATTATAAATTATTATATAAAAAATTTGATGAATTGAAAGAAAAGTGTAGTTATTTTAGGCGATATTTATCTTAAATTTTGTTTTCTAGGACCAATAAAACAAGCAATCAACGTATGATGAGATGGAGCAACAATTTCAAGCTAGACTGTTGAAACTGAAAACCCGCCAAAGTTCCCTCCTTCATTTTCACTTCTTTCTAAATGGAGGGTTTAAGGTTGAGGCTTGAAGGCATTGCAAATGAAAGTTTATTGTTCGTTTTTCAATTTGATGTTAACAGAAGTCGGGGAACATGTTAAGAAGTAAAGAATAAAAGAAGCCATGTAAGAAAAGCGCGGCCCATGGAATCTTCTTCTTGTTGAGATGATAACGCACATGCAGAGTTTGTAAAAGAAGCAAAAATAGGCGTATTGTAAAAGGAGCACTAGTACTAGTTGCAGACCACGAATGACATTTAATAAGAAGATGCTGGGCCGCCTATGCCAAATAGGGGACTAAGTGAATTTTACAAAAATATCTGCATTCTTTGTGATTTTCTATGTGCCATAAATAAACAGGCAGGCATTTTCGACGGACGTTTCATCCGTTTTTAATCGATAAGTTGCAAGCAATCGTGTGTTTTTTAATAAATTAAAACTCAAATTTTTGTTATAATACAATACATCGATGATTTCGTTATCGTTTCGTTCCGACGACAGAATGGATGGAACGATGGAACAGTGCACGAAGCGCCTTTTTTCAGTTGGATTTCGTCTCGCCTCATTTCAGTCAGTCCTTTGATTCAATACAGTTTGGACGTGTTGCGTGCGAGTAGTACACTGAACGAGGCAAGTAGTTCAAAATCGTCAAGATAACATAAAAAGCGACTGGAAAAGTCTCAGTTTCCCGAGTAAATTGGTCCTTCCAGATATTGTTTAAGTGCTGTGCTGTGCGAGGTAAAACCATTCCTCGAAGTGCATGTGAACTGCGAAGGTTTTTAGTTTACAGTAATCAGAAGAGATTTTCCTTTGAGAGGTTTTATTTGTTGCAGTGGCGAAGTTTTGTTTTTGTTGAGTTTACAGGAGATATCTGTGTGGTGTTGAATATTGGTGACTGTGATTTTGTGTTTACGCTAAAACTGGTTATTTGTCTCAAGTAAAACTAAAAGTTGCTGAGAAGGGTAAGTAATTATGAACTTTTAAGAAAAACATGATCAGATGCATTTGTAGTGTTTTAGCTTTTCCGTGTCAAATCAGTGCATTCTGCAACTGTCAAAGTGGTGTCGAAATGTCAATAATTTTACCACCAACAAATATAAATAAAAATTAATTAAATTTCCTATTATATCCGGAGATTACCTATCTTATCGCATCGAATTACAAAAGTAGGATTACAGCTGTCGGTTCAAATCAATTATCAGGCCAGATGGTCTTATCTGCAAAGTTTTTACATGGTGATTGCAACCAGAAGATTTTTACCACTCGAATTGTTTTTATTTTTAAAAGTTTTTACTTGAAAATGCAAGATTCATCAGGGCCAGCTGTAGCATTAAAATCCTGTTGATACTGTAAATTCTGAAAAATCTCTCTTGCCTTCGAAATAGGCGTCAATCAGAACAGGCAGCGAACCGGTTGAATTCGTTTTTAGTCACGTGAGAAAACTCGCTTCACTCGAAAGAATTTTTGTAGATTTTCCTCTAAACTGCAATCCGATAAGGTTTGTTAGACTCTCTGGGAACAAGTATTGATTTTCCAACTACTCCCAATCTCCCATTCACTAGTTGGGATTTCCAACGAGTTGTGTGACTGTAAATTTTTAATAAAGCCAGGAGCCCTTGATACCTTGATTTTCTTGGCAGACGGGTGGAGTGACACACTTCTCTTTGTCTTAGGCAACTCTTTCCAAGAAGATGGCATTGAACTGTCTGACTAGACCAATTTTCTTGCAAAGTTAAGCTCTTCTCGCCACATTTATAAGATGCAGGTTTCACACAATTTTTGCTGATTATGCTCTAATTGCTTCGTGCGTAATGCTGGAAGAGGTAATTTTTTTTTTATCGTTTCGTAATTATGCACTGGCCAATATTCATTTCTCTGTTTCGTGCTCTTCGTGCCGACCAGCGGACAGCAACGGGGAAATACTTCTACCGCTAGGAAGATGATGACCGCAAGATTACATCACTCGAGTAGTTCTTTCATTATTAGTTTCCCTGACCACGAACCTAGTAAGATAAGGAAGACGAATTTGTGAAAAATTCGTATAGGATTCCCGGTTTTATCTAGAATAAAGTTCATCCTATCCAAGTTTCCTTGTAATATCACGAGATAAAATGAAATTGTATTGCACAACACTTGCGTCATTTTATGCTTCTGTGGGCGAAACTGGTTGGAAATAATTTCAGAACTTGTGGGGTGATTTGATTAGTATCGTCGTATCGATTAAAAACCTTAGCATGATTCCAACACGTTTTGCATGGAAATGTTTGAGAGAGCAGTTTGGCTACTAGTATGGGAGATTTACTAGAATTTTCTACAAGCCAGAGCAACAATTTCCCTCCGCGAGTAATTGCCACTCGATACCCCTTACTCTCGTCTAGTAGGGAAAAATTATCCAACACTAAACCATATGCAAAAGGTTTCCTTAATTTCCCCCAGCTATAAAGGTGCAAAGAAACGAATTTAGAGACTGAGAAGAGTATGTGCAGTTCAAGACACGTTTTTTTACTTATGCGTTTCTAATATATGAGAAAAAGGGAAAAAAGTGAGATACGACAAACCTTGTTACTGTACAGTCATCGTTTCTGTCTGTGAAACCAGGAGACGGAGTACATTAGGCACTTTCGGTGCATAAAAACACCTTCTTTACCATTATGCATTTTGGATTGAGGAATTTGATGATACAACTTAAGGTGAATGAAAGCTGAGTTGCGCAATTTTCAGATTTCTATATGGAAGTGCATAAGAATGGGACCTTGGTCTATTTCTATGAAAACTTATGTGGGGAGAATTGCATTTTGCTGCAACAGCCCCGTCTGCAAAGGACAACTTGAATTGAATTGTCTTTCTCCAATACATTAATAGAGGACTATAGGAGAAACAGATTCATATTCTCTGCTGTGTTTGAAGTCCATTTAAGAAGCCACAGCTTTAATGGGGCAGCTCTTTATATCTTAAAAGATTTATATAGAGAATTAACAAATTACGTTACCTTCAGGTAACAAATATAGAGAATGCAACACCTACCTTCTTCCATCCATCCATCCATCCATTCATTCATCAAACAACTAATTTTTGATCGTAGGCAATGTTCTCCTCTGAAATTAAAAATTTAATATTCTCATGTAATGTGACTCACTCTAGATGGAAATCGACGCCCTGCTTGACCTACCCAAAGCCTTTTCTGATGCTACGCAGTAAAGTTAATTGCGTAGTTTTCAGTTGATTGAGTTGTACAAATATTTTTTACTTCAAAACTAGACCGGAATTTATTGTTGTTCGTTCTGTTGAGGAACTTACGAGAACTTGTTGTCCGCAGTTTGCGTAGCTCTAACATTAACCCCACGAAACTAAATAATTCTTTTGTTAGAGTTTCAAAGTTCAACGCAAATTTTTTTTTTACTTCAATACTAGACTCGAATTTATCGTTGTTCGTTCTGCCGAGGAACTTTGATTTCTGTATAGTGTAGCCAAAGTTCGCGGGTTGCCCTATAATGCTATGTTCAGCCTTGGGAGAAAGGAAAATGGGGGTGGGTGCAAAAGGCTTATGAAGTCCAGCGAAAGTCTCGGGTCTATAGTCAATGGGGAAAACAGAAGATTGTAATCTGTTCCACATTCGTATAGTTCTGCTTGAGGAGCAATTTCGAAACTTGACTGTTCTGTTAGATCTTGTCTCGAGGACGAAGGGCGAAGACGGCTCGAGACGCAGGTGTCTCCCCTAGGTATTATTATTATTGTGTCGAATATCGACGCATTACCTCGATTTTAGGGGGAATCGTATCATCGGTAATGCTCTTAAGTGCCTTCTTTGGACTTTGTCCAAAGGCGGCCAGTTTTTCACTGTCCCTGGCCCTTTTCTAACAGGGAATACAGTACGTCCTGTCTCTGCCCAATTGTGTGATTTATATTCAAGTCTGGGTCTAATATAGACCTTAGACCGGCCACTCACTACGGATTTTTGTTCTAGATTTACCCGATCGCTTAAGTCCGAAGAGTTCTCAGATTTACCCGATGTTGTCTACACACTGCAGACTTTGTTTCCAGTTTTACACGATAAAAAAACATGGATCAAACTTTTTGATAGTATGAACCAATGACAAAACCGAAGGAACGAGCCAAGAAGTTCCTACAAAATTCGGCTTTTTCTCCAGATTTGAACGGTTCGGGTAACGTGGAATCTGAAGTACACAATATGAGATGTCTGTTGTCAGTAGAAAAATATTAACTGTTAGAAGATTTCAGTGGGGTTTGAATTCGAAACCACATGAATCGTGGGTTGCCGGGCAATCCACTGATCCGCCCAAGGCCTAAATTGCAAATTGATGTATGTTTAAGTAGTAAATAGTATTCAATTAATATGTGTCGCTGCAATATTCACTGAGCCATGCAAAAAATATTTATCGACGCATTGTGTATTGTTGTATCATGCTCTTGACTTTCAATATTGCTAAACTTTATAGGTTAAACAGTATAACAAAAGAATAGTAATAAAAGTATTGTACATTCAATAGATAAGCAAAACAATGAAGAAAAATTGAAGGTAATATTAACTTGACGTAATATTCTTTGTTGGAAAATTTTAAGAATGTCCATGGAAAAAGAAATTGGGGGATAGTTTAGTTCTTGAACGAGGACTGTGAAGACAGGACAGGACAATATTTTATTAAATGTTATGTATTGTTATTTATTACAATTATATTGTGTACTTATATAAATAATTCTGTAAGTAAGTGTGTTGTTATTTACTCGGTCATAAATTTAAAAATTTTGTGGCAATTAGACTGTTTTTAAAAGACAAGTGGAAATACCGGTCGAAACGTTACAAGTTAATAAAACTGGAAAAATAATAAAAATAATTTTTATTCAGTATAATTTGATAAATTTTGCTCAGTTTTCAACAAGTAATTTTATTTACAACTCAGGAAATTTAGTAGTTTCTCTGAAATTTGAACTGCTTCCCAGAAACAATCAGTAAAAAATTTTCCAATGTAAGTTTTGATCAGCCCTCATGAAATTAAGTTTACTGTTATTAAAATTTTACCCAAATCTCATAAAGCTTCGCTCACAACTCTAAAACAACCAATAGAAAATATGACCTACTTCATAATATTCAACAATTACTGAACTGTCCTTATGGTACGGCCTATTCAGTTTTATCCAATCTTGGATAAAGTTTTGCTCAATCTGAAATATTAAAACCCACCTCCCTCATTCGTAGATCAGTTAGAGGTATTTTCTTGATCATAATAATCATCGTGTCTACTTCCAGATTGAAGATTGAAGATTCCCAATTTGTCCCTGGATTAAAAAAATTCCGCAAATAGATGGCACTAATGGTGTTTTATGATTTTTGAAGTGGGCAGTGGATAAGAGCCCTGAATATTAATAAAATTATAATACGCTGCTACTGTTATCATCAATATTACAAAATATCGCAAATATTATGCAATGCTGTGCCAAAGCACACATATTGCACAGATAACAAAATACTGTAGACTTCAGTGCAATAAAAAATAACGGGTTAATGTGTAGCATATATTTTTTCTTTTTAAGATTTACAGAAAGTTGTTCAACAAAAGTTTATCAGCGAGTGTTCTTCAGTTTTATTTTCGTTTGCTGCACGTTCTAGGCACTTAAAAAGTCGTTGCCTCTTATGCTGTTTGGAGGCGCACGACTCATATCCTCTATCACTCTCTAACAGATAAAATTATCGCATCTAAAAACTATTTGAAGACATATTTTTTACTGGGTATTGACTATTGAGAAATGATGGGAAACTGCAGGATCGGTGAGCAGCAGAGCTCGACTCGAATGTGATGTTTTAAGACAAGCACCACCATAGAAATTTGTTAACTACACTTTCTATCGCGGTATTTAACTCACCTTTTCTACCTCATCATAGGTATTTAAATTCAAAGAAAATTCTCTTTACAATTTGAATTCAGTTCCTTGGTGGTACATATTTTTTTCCAGTAATAAAAGCACATTTTTATAAAGATTCGGCTATTAATCAGTTATGAATATATGCAGACAAATTTGAATTATGCATTAATCCTTCCTGGGAAATTAGGTAAATGCTGGTAAATAAACAACACATGTTTCGTTTAAAAACAATCCATGAATTTGTTATCAATAACTCGCAATAAAACTTGCCTCTAAAGGATAATTTACATCACAATAAATGTCAGAAATTTCTAGTTAATTGTATGGATTGTAAATCTACCCGATCATAGCTCATGTCAATAACAAAATAACTGGGAAAACCACAGATGCTAAACTATTGATGACAATGTCAACTGATAAAAATTTATTGTACCCACAGGGTTTATATGATATATTAAAATGCTGTAAAGCCACAAATTGACATTAAAAATGTTCGGGGTTAAATGCGACTATATTGGGTTAATTTATCCCAGATATTTGTGATAGAGAAGTTTGAACAATTGCTAGAAAGAGATATTCATTGTAAACCCAAATCTTGGAGTTTAATGTTTTTTTTTTAGTAAATGCCTACTAAGTATGATTTTCTAGGTAGGTAAGCGTAGGTTTGAAGTGTATAAAGTTAGCATTGCAATTTCGTCCAAATTAATTAATTCGAAATTACCGTGTTAACTTTATATATCTATAATTAAGTCTACAGTAGGAGTGACACTTTAGGCACTTGAAGTTTTATGATGTGATAGATCACTACCAATTAGATACCTTTTATTTATTCTGCCAATTAAAGAGGCTGTTTTTACTTTCAAAAGTAAATTGCCGTCAATTTTTGAAGTCCCTTGTAGAAATATGTTCATTAATAATATTTGTTAATAATGATTTCCTCTCTCAGTTTTCCTTTCTTTATTAGTATTCTTTATGTTGTGGTTACAATTAGACTCTGTGTCGCAACTTTAATACAGGTTCCTGCATTACCATATACAATTTGCAAGAATATCCCTTTAGGAAACGTGTTCATTATTTCATTAACACGTTCACGCCGGCGCTTTAATAGTAAGAGAGCTTTCTCATGTTGTATTTAATTTATCATGTAATTTTCTCTTAAAGTTCTCGCGTGTACCACCGGTGGTACGCGCCGGCGTGAACGTGTTAATGAAGTAATGAACATATGTCCCCTACTGCACATTCCCCAACACTAATGAATTTTAGTACAGGGATGTTATTGGAAATTCATGAAAGGGTAAAATAAAATCTAAGTACATATTCAATTTTTATTGTCACTCTATCTTGTTCTTTTGTTCTGATAAGTATCCGAAAACTTTTACTCAGAATTAAGAAACAAACACAAATAAACATGAAAATGCAATTCCATACCTTCCGAAATACTATATTATTAATTATCCCTGTTACCTTACCCTTTGCAATACCATGCTATTGATTCTAGCCACTTATTCTTGGATGAAATTATTCACTACCATGTTCATCAATGGCTCGATTTCCTATTGGGCAAGTTGTTTTTGTATCGTAATCAAGTGGCAGCGGGGGTTTTTTTTAAAGAAACATAAAAAATCCCATAAGGAATTTTTTTAAATTTAAAGTTACGAAGTTGTCTGGGAGGAATTTTCCATTGGTCAATAATTTCTAATTCTCTATAACCGTTCCCTTGTATAAAACATATTTTCTAGAAATAATTCAATCCACACATTTCATAAAGTGCAATCTGGTGTTGGCCCCGTTTGTAACGTCGCAAATGTCTGTTTTAGCTCCCCAGCAATTCTTTCAATTTTCTGGATTTCCTAAGAATTTATGGTTATTGTTTTACATTTTGTTGGAAAGCACTTTCTGTTGTTTTTCCAATATGGCTTACCCTTTAAAACTGTCGAAGTTGTTATATTTTTAAAGCCACCACGTATATATATATAGTAAGAAGAACACGCAATTACGCAGTTAGGGATGGAAAATTAATGTTACGTGTGGTGCATTCAACCCTTTTATTAATCAGGTGAACCTGGGAAGGTTGAAAATGCTGAACGTATCGATCTAGTTCACTCTTTCTGACATCAATACTGGTAAAGTAAGGGATTAAATATGCTGGGGTTGCGAGCCGGAGTAAGCCCAAAATTACATTTTCCAAGAATCATGCCCAAATTCACGCACAGAGCGTGGTCAGGCCATAATAAAAAAAAAAGAAACGTTTTGGGTCTATTGTTGTTGGGCTCTTTGATGAATTTTCGCCTGATTACTTACTTACTCAGTGCAAGTAACCTCTCTGCCACAATTTGCCTTTAAACCCTGTGTTCCCGTAGCATTCACCTTATTATGGTAGGTATGTTCTTTTTTTATATCGAACCGTTAGGGTGAGGGATTTCCTGCTAAAGCTTTTAAGCTGATGGTGTTCATTTTGATCAGAAATGTTCCAAGACTTTTTCTCAATGAAATTTTATGGAACCCTAAATCGCGAACCATGTTGTGTGCCATAGCATTTTTTATGTTTCACACTGAAATTTGCTGGAGCGTTTTTTGCTGATTTTTATCTCATGATGATCTCAGATGTGTGATAATGGCTCTGCGGGTAGAGCATTAGATTGTACCAAGAGTGTAATAAAAGAAGCTTTTATGTAGTTAAATTCTTTATTATTCCCAGATGGAATATTTTATGACTACGAAACTGCTCACAGAAAGCTGTCTGTCTTTTATAATCACACTTTTTAGATATTAAAATTTATGTAAAGTTTGCCGCTAGAAGAATATAATGTGAACTGTAGGGAAGAATATCGATAATCCCCTTAACCTTACACATTTTTAACAATATTTTGGGGTCGTGATTATTTCGTAATAGGTGAAAAGTTTTGCTGGTGGTTCTTTTTTTGGAATAGAATTTGATTATGGAAAAGTTACTACTAGTTTGCTGTTCCTCGAAGAGTTATAGCTGTTTTCTTTGATGGTATCTCTCCAGAGCCGGCTATATCAAACACATTTTGGTTATTTAACGATATGGAACGAAATTCCTCTTTCATGTCATCAAACCACCATGAAATTCGGTTGCTTATCGTCGACGCTAGACCAAACCCTCTGCCAGAGTGTATGGAATTAGCTATATCAAAAGTATCGTAGGGAATATTACATACAGTGAAACCTGTCTAATTCGAAAACCATTGGGACTTGCAAAAATTTTCCGTTTGAGCAGGTTTCCCGCTTATGAAGTTTCAGAAAATTTGGGACATAGATTTGTTTTTCCGGGTAAGCAGGCTTGCCGCTTGCACAGGTTCCGCCTTAGGTAGGTTTTACTGTAATTCATACATTTTTTCATACATACATAATTTCTGTATTGGACCCTATCAGAGTCAGAAGGTCTGATTATCACTTTATAGTAGGATCAAAAACTAAACTCTATTTTTCTAACTTAATTTTGTCTCGTAGAAGATGAGAATTTGATGAGAATTTTTCTAAAATGTTTCTGTTTAAAATAAGTAAATTATTTTAAACAGAAAAAACGAAACTGCAATCTGTACAAAAAGAAAACAAATCACTGATTGCCGTGCATTGTGTCGCATTATTCTAAAAATAACTAAAAACAAGTATCTCCCACGTTTTTTACTTAAAACGTAATGAGAACAATCTTATTTACATGCAATTGTAGTCAAGATAAAAAAGCGGAAGAAATCTCTCGGTTAATTGACATTACGATGCTCCTTTCGACAGATCTTGAATATTTCAACAAGAATATTGATGTGTCATTTTATGAAGAAGATAAGCACTTATCAGCGTAAGCTGTATGATTCGTTCACGGGTACTTTGGCTTAAGTCAAGTTTTTGCAATTCAACTCTGTTGGCAATTGTAATTTTCCACTTATAGCCAAAATGTTTCAAGTTTAAGAAAAAAATTTAATAAAAATTTGCTGCTAATACATTTTTGCATATTATGAACGTTGACATTATGGATCCCGGAATTTTTAAGCATTTTCTTTTTTTTATCCAATTTAACACAAGAATTATTGAACAAATTTTTGGCTAATCTTAGTGTGCCTAAACGCAATTTTATCTTTGGTAACAGAAAAAAATTACTCACACTTGGCGTTCTACGGCGTATTTGATGATTGTAGTAATTTGTTTCAATTTATCTTCCACTTTTTGGTCAATTTCCAGTTATTTAGTTTAAAAGTCATATTAATAGAAATTTTACATAAATTAACTAAAGTGTATCAAGAGTGGCTTCTCGTTAGCAATTGTGTAATTTTGGCATCTTAGGCCCAATATAATGTTTTAACAATAGTCCAAAATATCCATTTCAACACACACAAAAATTCCAGGTTTGGGGGTTTAATTTCATAATACTGAGAAAAGAAACTAAAATCATACAGAGGGTTATCAATATATTAGCAATTATGTATTGAAAAGGATGAGCTGGGATAAAAATTGTACCATTAATTCTAGGGCCGGCGGACTAAAGAACATAAGTCATAATAATACAAAATTGATCTTTCACCATGCAAAAAAAGGTGAACCATTTAAGCATCAAAGATGAGATTTTGAGATCCTTAACCCATTATTGATCGGCAACTTCTAAGGTAATAATTGCATATAAGAGACAGTTTATGGAAATAAATGACATAAAACTTTAAGATTATGATTGTGAACCACTGAAACATTTTTGTAAATTTTGGTCCTTCGAGCCGGATATGAAACTTAATTTCTCCATATGTTATTTACCTTATGGCATGATGTTTTTTGTCGAAAAATGTTTAGTACGATTCTTTAGTTTCCAGAATACAGATTTCGACTTGTTTGTGACCATATTTAAAAACTTGCTTAGTATTTCTGAAATGAAATCATCTGGACTTACTCTCTTCCGTGCTCACTTCAAATTGCTCTAACTCCTGTAATAATTGGAATTTTGACATGTTAAACGCTTCAAATGTTAAAAAAAAAAAACTTCTTTTTTTGAAAATCTCAAGGCGATGTAACCGCTTAAATATGTCTGAAAGGAAAAATATGGGGAAGCTGTAATTATGAGTAATCCCTGAGGGATAATTCAGAGTCGCAGATGCTACATTGTCAGAATGAGCTAATCTGAGAATAATCTGAGTTTTGTACCTTCGAAACACTTAATTAGATGGCTTTAATATATTTCTTCCTAGGTAATATTGGACAACAATAGCTTCTAATCTTCAAAAATACTTGAGTTGAGTTCTTAAATTACGCTGGAGTCGATTACTGAATACCTACTAATTAAGTTAAGTGGTTAGTCTAAAAAATACACAAACAAACAATAATCCCATAACAGCGTCAAATCGCTAAAATGGCCCAGGGGACACGAAAAAGACGCATAGGCGTGCTTGTCTGTCAGTGTTTAATCATATTAAATACAAAATTAAATTCAGTCTCTCCAAATTTGCAAAGGCGTTGTGTATATAGCTTTAACGATGGTCAGATCCTCTTGTACGATAATCTAAGGAAACTAAATTCTCTGCATATTTATGAACTCTGACATTATAATATCCCAACATACCACAATTATCATATAATTGAAATTTGTAAAGCTCGTTAGAATTAAGTCCCTTCTCATCTTAAACCAAATCCCTCGCAAAATGACGGAAATTGATTTATGGAAATTTATGGAGATATATCCAATCTCATCATGAATACCACGGGTACTATTCAATACTTAGAAATAAGCCTCAAGGCAGAAAACACTCTTTTGAATTATTCTACCTTGGGCTAATCTTGAGGAATAATAACCACCAGAGAAAGTAAAGCCAGCTTTACCTTTAACCTCTTGTGGGTAGAATAATTAAAAATTTCGGAGAGACCAGATTTCCTCATTTCCCTCCTTTTCAATTCAAATTTAATCAATAAATAAGGGGCGTTTAGAATGCTGGGGAGAAAGAAATCTTAACGCAGCTCGGAGAAGAATTTATCGAACGCTTTTGGTTTATTTATAATTTTACAAGATGAATGTTGTTTGTCTAGGGCAATAAATATAGCAGTCAAACTATAATTAACAATTTATTGCTTTTCTCCTTTGGCGTAAAAGGAAAATATTTTTCATTTTGAGAGCTATAAATTGTATTGTTCATTCGTTCCAATGATGAGTATTTGGAATACAATGGAATTTAAAAATATATATACATCGATTCAGCTGCCGCAGTAACGAGAGTTCAGAAAATCAGAATATTTTCCTCAATAAACTCACACAAAATTAACTTTTCGCGTGAGGGAAAGAGAATAATTTTTCAATTTATTTAACACTAGTCCGCTTTGAAGTATGTAGCCAAAACATTATGTTTATTCCTTTTATATTTTTTAAAGCATGTTAGATCTTTCAATTACAGTACGTAGTATAGCCAGTTTTATTTTAAAAATCTTTGGAATCTTGAAATTGGAACCCACGTTATGGGATGTGTGCAACAAACATTTATGAATTATTGTGGCTAAAGGAAAATATTCTAAGCCATGGACTACAAGCGCTTATAAATGCTTTAAAATAGAATCAAAAGGTCTGATGATCGGACATTCTAATAACAACTCACGTTCCAGTTTCAGTTATCCCGATGTTTGTCTAACTTGTGCCCGATTATTGCTCCCTATGTCAAATTAAAGCTTTCATAAAAACCAATTCTTGTGTGTATGTAAAATTGCAGATCATGGTATGGAATAAAATATGTTCTTATTTGATATCGTCTTAATTTTTTATATTTCTAATGTAGGCAAATCCTACGCTCGCTCAGATCATGTAACTTCTTACAATCGAATCGAGCATGTAAAGGGATAGGATACTCGAAAATGAAACAAAGTTCAGAGACCCATGAAATGTGTAATGGTGTTGACTTCATGGAAAATTCGATAATTTGCTTTAAACGAAGATACAAAAGCCGCAGAAACCTGTTCTCTCATAAGATAACCAACCAAGTTACTTGGCAGGCAAATTTTGTGGACATAGAACAATAAATTTAAAAGAGGTCCCCATGACGAAAGATTTCCTTTCTAGAGAGAGCGTTTTAAATTCTCTACGTATGCGGATTGCGGACTGGAAGTACGCATAATGCCCATGGCACATGCAACAGTTCAAGGAGTATCCAAACGAGAAACGA
>QYTT01094041.1:119203-147209 GCA_006980735.1 Dasypogon diadema | reverse complement strand
GTTAAAATTAAGCTTGAGGATTAAGCGATTTCTACTGATAAATTCAAGGTTAAAAATAAAATTTGTTTTTTACTGTATCGCGTCATAAGGCCTTTTATCATGATAGGGATTTTATTTTTTAGTGTGCTGTTGTTTCTATATTTATTAAAGAAGAACAGGAATTTTTTAAAATCAAACCCATCTTTCTTAGACCTCTTCACAATCATTTGACACCTCTGGATTTCGCGTTATTTGCGGAAAGGTAATACTCGTTTTCTCGTTATGAACGTTTGAAGACTCCCGAGTGTCGTCAATCTTTTACTCTACGAAGATTGCTACTTATGTATCCGCATACTAATAAATAAAAATAAATATTTATCATTGAAAATGATTTTATTGTTTTTCAAAATATTCTCCGCGATGATCGATACATCTTTGCATATGTTTCAACCAATTTTCATAGCACTTTTTCAATTCCTTTTTTGAACGATTGTCAAATTATGCGGAATCCACAAGTCTTTTACACGAAAATAATTTATGACAACCTGTATCTTGACGATAAGTTTATTTTTCAATAAGATTGGCTTCAATGACATTGAGCACGTATCTTCAATTTCTGGCGGAGATAGATTTTGTGAATTTTTGTCGAAATTATTTGTTTGCGATCGTTTTTCAATTTTCTTGTTAGTACTCCAATAAAATATTTCTATTAAAATATCTTGTGTTTATTTTAAAAATTTTAACTACCATTCCGTTTAGCAATCAACACGTGCCTCTGGACGAGGCGCTAAATCAGCATATAAATTGATCTCAAATTTTATTTACCCTTCAAAACTGATAAATACATTAAAGTGAGTAAACAGAAACAAGGTAAACAAACACCTGACTGGTCGATGCAATTTAAGAGGTTTTATCAGAAGCAAATTGAAAGTTTAGACATTTTAACGGATGATTTCAAATAATAATTGGAACTGGAGGTAGGCAAACAGTGATTTATAGTCTGTTTGTTCTGTTGTAAATACCTTAATTTTTTCATTATGAAACTGCTACCAGAAATTTAATAATTTGAAAGTGAAAATCTTATTTATAGAACGAAAAGATAAGACAAAATGAGGAAAAGTGTTACGATATGATAACGATTACGATAATACTTATATAATATTAGAAGAATGCATTTGATAAGAACATGCGGCATTCGTAGTAAAAAATTGTTGTGGAAGGTACTTCATAAATTCTTGTGAATTAGTGTGTAAAAATTGAAATTGTTTGGAAATTTTGTTTCTAAGTGGTTTTTTTAATGCAGAGTACCACATATGTAGTAAAGAAGGATTTTTAGTGGGTAATTAAATGTAAAAAGCTAATTAGAAAAGAAAGCTATCTCGATCCATATAGATCAAACATGAGGAATATTTTCTCTCTGTCTTTTAATTTATAATTAAGTGCAGAAAAAATACTTGAAAGCAGTGTTGGCGCATTTCGGCTATATTCCCTCTCAAGCTTTTAATTTACTGACTTTAACGGCCCATCAGGCCGCTCAGCTTTAAGCTTTTTCTTCATTCACGGCGTCGGCCGTAGTCCCTGATTTTTAACATACTCGTTGACAAACGATTTTTTTTTACCAGGCTGCAGTTCTTATTAGTGTGCAGAAACTAAATGGACTGAGATCCTTCAGACGGAAGGCGTTAGAACATGTAATGAATCTTACATAATTTTGTAGTACATGTACACAAAAGATAATCTTATTGTAGATTCAATAAGTTGATTGATTGATATTTCACTTCGCTGAGGTTGCATTGCTATTTCATGCACATCAAAAATTTATTTATTTTTCCAGCCTCTAAATAATACCTCTATTATTAACTTTATTCAATCATATGGTGGAATGAAAGAAAATTTCGTTTAGTGGAATTTTAAAGTATCTCTTTTGGTGCATTTTCCGAAGAGACAAATCGGATGGATCCCGCACTTCTAATATAGAATAAAATGTAGTTATGACGGAGAGGGACAGCATAAAACAGCTGGAGAGCTTAAATAGTACCTTTGTGTCATATGACAGACTTGTGAAAAGAAATGAAAATTTGTATCCTATATCCTTATTAATTACTTACTGCTATCAGAATGACTTTCGACGACACCTGTTGCAGCCGAGAAGAGAACTGCCTCACTAGTCTGACTACACCTGTCGATTCCTGTATATGAACTCAAGGTGGATATTTCTGAGATCCAAGCTAACGATCAGTATCCAGGATATGTCACGGTCCTCATACATAAATCAATAATACCCGAGTTTATGTAGTTTATGTATTTTTATGCATTTCAAAACCCTCATATAGGTATTCATTCATTTTTTTTACAATTTTCAAAACAGTAACCATGAAACATCAAAGCTTTTAAATCTGTCTGCCTCATAATCAAATTAAAATCAGATTAAAACTTTTAAATCAAATTATAAAACGCATTTCATGGTCAAAAATTTTCCAATGGCACATACTGGGATCGTTCACCTGCCTTCATTCCTATTTTTCTCAACCCCTTCACCACCTTCACCTTCATGAATGATTTTTTTACGAAATTTAATTTTGTAAATTTTAATATATTACATCCGCTGTGAAAATAATGTCTGCTCTTCTCTCCCCTTTGGGTGAATATGTATTCCTAATTAAATTTTCAAGACGCGTGCCCGGCTAACTTCGTTTCATGCATATATGAGTTGCTCAAATTTGATCGCATGAAACTCAAAAGTCACAATTCTATCCTGGGTTGGGACGGAGCCATCAGTTATTGCCACATCTTTGGATCTTACTATTTTTTTTTTTTATAAGAGTTAGAAGAATTTTTGCGTTTCATTGGCAGACATAATTTTTGTGACTAAAATCATAATAAACTTATTTTGTTGATGTCTCTCAGATTTATGCTATTTTTTCATCGTTTTTTTATTGACTGTAGATGTCTAGTTTTTTGTTTTCACATTATTACATTAAAGCAACCAATAACCTGGTTTTCAACAATATGTGGGTGGATTACTTTCGGTTTATTTATTGCGGAAATTTTGTTTATTTTGATACTTGATCTGAAAAAGCTATTTATGTCATACAAGGAAAATATATTAAACTTTGAAAAATTCTTGGCATGTATTAAAATTGTGTGCTCAAAGAGCGATATATTTACTTTTGCGTTGTGCATGAAAATAAACTGAAATTTTGAAACATTTTAGGTTTTATTTTAAGACTTAAAGCAATAATTACAACAATTTCTTGCGAGATTGCTTGAATAACAATTTTTTTAGCTTTGTACAAAACAATTTACTGATATTTTTATTTCATATTGGCAAGATTTAATCTTCTTGATTAGCTAATCAGTGTTTCAGTATTTTTATGTAAAAGTTATATATAGGATATAAAAGTGGTTATAATTCTATTATATTTCATTTAATTTCAAGACTATCTTGTAATTGTTATTTCTCATATACTTTAAAGGAAATATTTGGCAGCTTAAGTTTAGCTAATCTATTATTACATAGCTAAAGCAATAAAGTTACAGTATTGAAAATTCTTCAACCAGCAGAGGATTTATTTAAAGTGTCTGCATACTACTTATGAAAATTAACACAAATAAAATCAATAGGAATGAAATTTATTTTAAGATATCTCATTAATTAATTTAAGAATTTTTAAGTTGAAGAAAACATCCCATGAAATTCAATATATATTCCACTTATTCCTATTTTAGGCTGTTTAAATAAAGCATTCAAAACAGCCGTTTTTCTCATTCTTCTAAAGGGTATGAAAATCGATTTTTCTAAAGTAACCCTATCATATATCTATTGCGTTTTAATGCCAATCATTATTCTTTATGGTGGTTAGGCTGCGTAGGCAAGATGATAATTATAGCTCTTTTTAAACAACGTATATAATATTAGTACTGGAAAATACTAATAATTTATTATTATTAAAGAAAAGAAATTGCATTAAGTAAAATTTGAATCTGACAAAATTCGTAGAAATGTTAAAAAGAGAAAAGCAACAATCTGAATATAGATAACATTACCCCCAGGTCTAAGAAGAGAAGAAGGGCTCTTTTGATACGTATTTCTCTCAGGAGAACAGCCAGTGCAGTGATGCGCAATTAAGAGTGAGCTTTCAAATTCCCAATATGAAGTATGTATATTGGTGGCTGGAAAGCTCTTTACTCGGGAGCATGGAATTGTGCACCACTGCATTAAACCAATAATGCTCAAATTGAGAGTGAGTTTTCAAATTTCTAACACGAAATATCTTGCAATCTTGACCTTAGGATATATACTTGTACACCACTGCAAAAAACAAGCTTGAAAGCTTTCTATTGAACTTTGTCTAACGCTAGCAATACAGTATGTTTTGCTGCTGTCTAAATATCGGAATTATATTTGAATTTGGGTTGGATGTCAGCCTTCTAGTTATGCCCTGGGTTAAATCGGGTCAATTATTTCTTTTATTGTTGCAAAAAGCTTTCACAATTCATGGAATTTTTTCAATTGCAAATTTAGTTATTTAGTAGTTTGAGGTGATGAATAATGAATCGAATAGTATACGCATAAACTTGGAGTATAACTTGATTCATACAATAGCTATGTCCCGCTTAAGACCACTAAAACCCATCAAATCTAGTCTTTGTTGAAAAGAAGTGAGGACATCCATTGTTAATTTTTAAATGTAGATCCTATATTATTTTAATTAATTTTTTTAAAAAGCCATATATAGATTTTCAATAATTAAACAAAACATTTTTGGTCATTATTACCAAATGTTTGCAAATTTTAATTACCAAATTCTTAGTTATTCTCTTAACCTGGTTGGATCACGTCATTGTGGAATTGAATGTTGCTATTTCTCTCAATTCTTAACTTTTTAATAAAACACTACTACAATACCATGTCTGCCGTGCCTCGTTGTCTCTTATGCTAAAAGGCTATTTTCTATCAAATTTCTGTATGTAAGAACGAATTTAGCTTTTCCATAATTAAAAATTAGGTAATTGGCCTAAACCCACAAATTCTGAATAAAAATGGATCTAATGGAGATCCGTGCGGAACTCCACAATATTATAAATGTATTAGGTTTAGGATCTTAATATTTATTGAATCAAAATAGAATTCGACCAGGAAGAGCACTGCAGTCCTGTTTGAATAGTGAACTCTTGTTTGATACGTCCAAGTAATTATACAAAATTGCTGGAAACTGAAGTCTAAAATCAGACTGACTAGTTGTAAAATTTTTTATTTTTAACAACAATACTTACTTTCGGTGATCAATTATCACAAGGCCCAAATACAATATGTAATACAAATTTTCATCACTTAAATTTTTTTTAGAAAAGCCAAATCCAATTTTCGTAAAACAATAATTAAGGAATGTTGAAAGATTAAATCTGATACGCTTAAGAAAACCAGAGCAACTTTTATAGGTCAAAGAAGTTTACATTTTTGGTTGATTGAAAATTTTAAGGCCACAATCAAGAAGTTTTGTAGAAGATCGCAATTAGAAATTTTACGTGATCTCAAGTACTAAAATCTTTATACCCGCTAATGTTCCCCCATCATAAAGATTCGTGATGAGTTAGATGGATCGATAATATTATTTCGATTTTGAGGAAATTCTTTAATGGGGCCGGGCCGTCCGTGCTGTGCTTATATTTAAATGCCTATGAATTGGCAACATGTCAATTATTCCGTGCAAAAATTGCTGGATTATTTTAAGATGAACTGGCAACTTGAGTGAATGTCAAAGTCAAAATGCTATTGAAATATAATTAGTGAATTTATTTTGGACCTGTGAAATGCATGTTAAAGTCATGTTGAGGATTTGGTACGAATTTATGGATTATTTTTAGATTAAAGACATATGCCTGTTATAAGAGTTAGGGGTAATGATTCATGGAAATGAGTTAAGTAACGTCTTTTCGATAGATGAGAAATTTTGTGGGTGTTATTTAGAATTTGTGACATATATTGCATATGTAAAACTGAGTATAAACTTCGAACCACACGAACGACTATCATTTTTCTGACTCGCTTTTACAGAAGAAAGCGCCAAATATTTTCTACATGTTAAGTTGAGTGAATTTATCAGGATGCTGACTAGAGTGAATTTGGAATTAATTTTATTTTTTAGATTTATTTGTAGCGCATGCTAGATTTTTTTTTACGAAATTTTGCTTCCATTTCAGTAAAAGAAAGTAATAAAAATGTAAGAATAAAACTTTTGCTATACTTAATAATAATAAACAATGTTCACACACATTCATTGTCTATAGTTTTTAATAACTCTCCTTCTTAAGTTAGCTAATTAGGTTATAGTATTTATTTAATTTATTTATTTATCTGTGGTCCAATCCCGGTATTTGTTGTCACAAGCCCATTTCAGCTTATTTTACAAGGTTTTTTTTTCCCCAAAACATGTCTTTAACTTTTTCGCTACGACGAGCGACTATAGTTGCTCTCTACCAGGTGTCATTTACATACGACGTACGACTATAGTCGTTCTTCACCAGGTGCCACTTACATACCACGAACGACTATATTCGCTCGCTTTTCTGCCGATACTATGACTTACCCGGGAGTTGCTATTCAATGTTCTAACGTTTTATAAATAATGCAATTTGTTTCTCAGGGTGAGAAAAATACAACCCAATAATAAAGGAAAAAATGATGAGAGTCTTATCCGAACGCTAACCAAATGCTCACTGTTGTGCACAATGTGCACCTTTGATGCGACGTTTCGTTTAAAGGAAGCGTCTTGGCGGAAAAGACACTCATCGCGACAGGTTTAATACATATTGTTTATTTCGTTATTAACCCATTGACTCGCACCTAAAAAAAGCTCTCAATATATATACACGAAAAGCTCGGCGGCTATAGCCATCATATGCGTCAACGTGTTAAGGGAAATATGACGAATTTTGTATGTTCTGCTTGCTTTTTACTCGAATGTTGATTGTATTTTTTTGCATTGATGAAAAGTAACACTTCACATTTTTAGTCCCAAAAACTGTATCTACATAATTTGATATCATAGTCGATTATTTGATAAGTGCCTTGTATCTTATTCCTAAAGCCTGTAGTTATACATTTTCTACATGTTTGTTGATATTTCTTGAGCGTAAAGAACTTATTTAAATTACCTTCCTCTCTGCATTACCATTTCCATAACAACTTTGCCTCAGAAACTTCCTTCTCTACATGGTTGTACTTTTCCGCAGAACAACCATTTACTCTTAATGAAATTTCCATTTTCAGAAAACTTTCTAGATTTAAATTGCTCCGAAAACAAATTCAAACTTTTAAAAACTTTCTTTAATGAATTCCTTGAACTGCTTTTTTGGTAAATAAATTGTTATGTTACGCAACTGAGGAATTATACTTTTAAAATAAAACAATGAAATCTCGGTGGAAAGTTTTAAAATATCCTCAGAACGTTTATGTCTAAATATCCATTAGCATAACCACAAAGTTACGCTCTTAAGGTCATTGAAAGAACACGGATTTTACATTGGAAAATCACTACTATACATTCAATTACGTTATATAGGTATAGCTAATAAAATCCAAGATTAAATTCACTATGTCAATTGCCTGAATACCTTCAGTTTTTGAAGTTACCTGGGGCGGCATTTTGTCACTTTAATTCCACAGAGCTTGGGGTAATTATTAATTAAAATTCGTGATGGAGGAGCTGTTAAAGCTCCTAAAATGTATTAAGGAATTAGATCTTTATTAAAGTATCCATATTGGCGGCATTTAAATAAAATAACAGCTTACGCCAACGCCATAGTTCCAATTAAGATTCTGACGTGATAAACATCCTCAAATAATTAAAATATAATAAGATTGGTGGTTCCGTGCACTCTTTAATTGGCTAATTGACAAATGCCTGGGTTGGATAAATTGCCACCACCAGTAATGCTTAACGTTAATTGTGCTCTATCGTGTCAAATAAATGATTTATTCTGTGGAATTTCAGAATTTTGATGTATTTATTAAAGTGTGGTTTAGGGAGGTAAACGTGCAGCTGTCTAAGTTAATGTACGCTGCGGTTTAAATTTTAAAAATATCTCAGGAAACTGAAAAGAGAAAATTCACATGCACAAAGTATAATTGCGAATTCACAACATCTTAACTCAGAGATTTATTTAAAATCTTTCATTTCCCAGTTGTAGGTTATCAGCGGAATCTACACAGGCATCAATTGCACACAACTCTAATTATGCCTTTACTTACCGCCATAAGACATTGAAATGGAGCATTGAACTACATCAAAATCAAAAATCCCGACTGAAAATGAAGTGAATTTTAATTTTCTTTGATTTTGTCTTTTAAAACCCTTTAACCCTTTGCACTCCGGACTTTTGCAGCACCTGGAACTATGCAATTTCAGAAATATTTTATCCTTTAAAACTTCAAGGACTTTTGTTATTACGAGCTGACAGCCCAATAAGAATTTTTATAATCAAAAGCAAAATCTAATATTAAGTTAATCCGTCATCTATCAGTTTACAGTTCTTAGTTGAATGTCAATTAAAAATTAAATCCTAAGTTGCTGCAATAAATTGGTGCCGCAGCGGAGCCAAAGGAGTGCAAAGGGTTAATTTGATGCTTCAATAGTTTTTATTATTAATTCGTGGTTAACAATATGGCGCCTTAAATCTATCATATTGTTTTATTCTTAATTTACACTCCTGACATCAAGGCGAATAACAATACCTTCGGCTAAACCTAATGTAAACCGTTTATTCTGTAGAAGGGGACAAAGATTCGGAAATATATACCTCCTCCTATCTCTTCTTTGCACAGTCGAGTAAAAAATAATGAAAGAAGAATAGATTGCGATGTGGAATCAGGATTTTTTTTAAACAAAAATATAACCATAGGAATTTAGGGTATTGCTTCTCCCTAAAAAATGACTCTAAACTCTGAAACGTATGAAAATCGCTTGGTGCGATGTCCAAGGAATATGCTGGATGAGGCATAATTTCTAAGTCGAAATCCTTTAGATTTACTTTGGTAATCTTTGGACAATGCGGACGAGCACTATCATGATGAAAGAAAACTTTTCTCTTGTTTTCTAAAGAAGGGTGTTTTTGAACCAGTTCTTCATGTACTTTAGTTTATTAACTACAGTACATATTCACTGTGATAGTTTTATTAGGATCTAGCAATTCGAAAAATTTAAGACCGGACATACCCAACCAACCGGATAAGAGAATCTTTTGTGGGTGCGTTTGATTCCGGTCTGGACTGGTCTACATCCAGCCACTGTCTTTTGCGCATAACGTTTTCCATTTCGTATCGCCTGTCGCTTTTCCTTGGCGACGCAACAGATGCGAACAGATATTCACCCTTCCTTGAAGATTTGAAGTTGAAAACTGATGTGAAACCCACCTTTCAAGCTTAGAAACCTGTCGTAGTTGTTTTAAACGCTGATGAACGGTTCTGCAATCCAATCTCTTTAAAAGTTGACTATAAAATGATTAATTGTACAATTGCACTTTCCTTACCTCATTTCTGAAAAAAATTACTCAAACAACTGGTTACTGGAAAATACGCAGAAGCTTATGGACTGATCTGAAATAAATTAGTTTTCCCTTAAAAAATACTGGGACCAAAATTCTAATTTGAAATTAGATTTTCTCAATTAAATATTCTAAGAGAAAAAATAACTAACAAAAAAAAAACGATCACCGGGCGATCAGAAAATATGTCTCACACAATGCTCTAAAATTCAACTTGACGCCTACAAGTAGGCAACTGCCTTTTCCAAAGGTACATTATTACAAGTGTGTTATCAGTCAAATAACACGACAATGTTCTCACGCATGCCGGTGTACTTATAGCAGTATTTGTTGAGCAACAAATTCCCGACACCTTTGGGAATTTTCCGTACTATCTTACATTGATAGCACTGTTATCTGTTCGGGCACACCTTTATTTTATTACTCTCCAACCGTTTATTACACGCATAAATTAGCATATGTCACCCAGAATTAAGTTCTCTGTTCTTTCCGTTTATTCTCTGATCGTTTTCTTTTGTTTTTTAAGAAATCATGTTGATTCTAATTTTACTTTACTTATTTTTAAAAGAAGTGGGGAGAAGCAGAGAGAAAGAGCGATAATTGAGCTTACAATTGAGAGTACATCCATTCTCTCCATTCCCTTCCCACTCTCGGTAACTCTATTTGTTTATCACTTTATCAGTATGTACAAAGTTTTGAATTGAACTTTTTGTAGACTCGATTCCTTTGTAGGGGAAGATTTTCAGTACGCACCTAACCACACTGGCTCAATTAGAATAAATTGGCACACTCTATCAGTGGCCATTGGTGAGGATGTGTTAGAACGTTAAGTATCTGATAACAGTATTGGACAAGTGCAGGAAATTCTCAGTACTGGTCTTAACTTTTTGTGCTTAAGACGGGACGATCTTGAGAAGCGGCCTAAGAAAGTTTCGTCGCGAAGAAAGCGCTTTAGTAGTTGCCATTTGAGTCGGTAGTTCATCTTCCAGGCGGTGTAATTTTCGTTATTTTCATTTATCTGACGATAGAAACTCGTGAAGGGATTTCACAATTGTGAATTTTATTACAACTTTGATATAAAGTACAAAACTGTAGCCCCTAGTGAACTATCTCCATAATATTTACGTTACGTAATTATAGAATTTTTTTTGCATTTGTGGGAAGTTGTGGAAGCTAGGAAATAAAGCGGTGATTATTAACGCAGTGAGAGTACGTGATTAGTGTCAAGTTTCATTTTGCTACATCGCAAAAATAGCGAGAAATCAATAGTAAGCGAGGGGGAGGCAGATAATTCATATGGAACAGGCGCGTTAACAAGATCAATTCGTGACTGGTTAAAATTGCGATTATTAAAACTTTGTCAGCATCTGCCAATTCCAATCAAACAACTTGAGCACTAAAATCTGCTGGAAACGACATATCCCAGTAACACACACACACAGTATAGATCGAAAGTGTTCTATGCACTCTGCACTAAGTTAACGTTGGAGTTAATTATTGCCTTGAGAATTGCATTCTAATTACTTTGCAAATTGTTTTACATCGTGCAAATTCTCCACTACAGCCAGTTTGCGAGGCAAGATTTATTTCCATTGCGTCGCAGTTCAAACGTTCGTAACAGGTTTGTCTGGCATCGCTAACTAAGCAAGTTCAATATTCGGTTCACACCTTCATCGAACCAAACAAATAAAATACTTATGACAAGTTTACAAGGCTGCGAAACTGACGTAGATATTCTGCTTTAATACTATTGTTTTCACTTTTTGTTGTGAGGGAGATTATTGATATTTATTTTGGTGACTTGTTTGAATCTTGATTCGATTTGATGTACATCAGAATTAGTTGCTTGATATTGATTCACTATTTTAATCATGCCCTAAAAGAGAGTAATTTCTTTTTATATCCATTGACTTGAATCTTTGCGAGTGGGTCACTATTTCACTGGAACGAATTGCTTCTTGAGCTTAAATTTTACACCTGCAAGGCATTAATGAAATTCTGTAAATCACTGAATTAATTGACCAATTAAGAGTTAATGTCATTACAACTGACTACAGTGGTAAATATCAATGTCCACTAATTCTAGAACATGGATGGATAATGTAATGGTTCATGTTTAATGGATTCTTCGGTTCTACAAGTTCTTAACTGGTGAGGAAGGGCTTAAGATTATAATGATTACAATTGTTGAAATAGCTATAAAGTCCTTCAAGGGCTGAGTTAAGCTAGTAATGATGAATTTTTCCTCGGACAACAGAATAAGTATTTTAAAACGATTGTTATGTTTAGGAATCTTCTTTAACTACTACATTAATCAACATTCGAAAAAAAAACAAGACGAGTATACTCGTTTGCAACCATGGCTCTCACTAGGTCGATTAAAACAGTGTTGAATAATCTTTTCTGTATTTCGACTAATATATCCTATTAATATTTCATTACCTTCAATTCTGTCTGTTAATCCTTAAATCAAAACGCTTCTAAATATCATCAACAGTTGTATCATCCTACTTCGTTTTTACAGTACAGGCAAATAATTTAAAGACTGTTCTTAAAAGATGAGTGCTTTTATAAATAGGGTTAAATACTTCTATAAGCTTTTAAAGGATTAATCGTGACTTAATTAAATGAAATTTATTTTGTACATGTTTCCTTTCCGACACTATTCTAATAATGGAATAATAACTTTTTATTTGTTTTAAGTTTCACAAAAAAGAAGAACATTTTTGAAGATTGAAAAAGAAATCTTTAGCATGGATTTAGATCCTAGTCCATCATGCCATGTACACTCAAAAACGTATTAAAAATATCCTGGCCTTTATTAAAGTATTTTAAATTGCAAGTAAAAATTTTATACGGCAAAACAACAACAACAAAAAACTTTTTTGTGAACGGGAGTCACGCGAGAAGGGTTTATACATTTAACACTAGAATTACCAACCTGGTCATTTTGACTGGTAGCCTCTCTTTCAGTTGCATTATTCAGCGTATTATTTCTATCATTGTTTTAAGCATCTCGGTAGTTCTAGTGTTAATTCGGGATAAATGAGAATACTTCAATGTTTATTTCACGTTTTATTTGTTTAGTCAGCCACGTATTCAGCTATTAGCGTCACCCATTAGATGAATAGATTGCAAATTTTGTCAACAATTAAGTATTAGAAAAGCAATAAATTTGTGAAATCTATTGAAAAAATACTCGAATTCAAATTAGTACTTTTGTAGAAAATTTCTTTACTATATTTTCTACTGTTTGTGGAATCCTTTAAACATACTTTTGTTAAATTATTTACTTAAATTTTTTTAAAGTACCATTGCACAGCGAGTAGGTGTTCCTGATATTAAAAATTCTACTGTTATGTACCAGATTTTAAACTATTCTTTTATAATTATTTTTAATTTTATTAAGAACAGTAGTACATAACAATTATGTACCACTTGGAACCTTTTAGATTATTTAAGATGGACGAAAAATGATTACTTTTTCACTGAATAAGAAGGATATTTTTTCAGGTGTGTTTTGCTTGAGTAACACAAAGTAGTTTTTCTACAAAAGATTCCTCAAGTAGAAAGTAAATAGAAAAAATCGTGAACAGCTTTTTAAATTTAAAGACAACATGAAAAGGGTCCTTATTAGCAGACGCTTTAAAAAAGAGCAGTTGTATACCATTTTACGCATCAAATGGTAACGTGTCTTGTTTTATTCAAATCCTACATGTATTTGACTAGCTTCTCTTCTGTATTAGATACATCATCCAACATAATGCCACATCACGATATTCTTGCCTTGTTTATTCGTTCACGAAATGTGAATTCTTCTCAAATAAATCTGGTTGGTAAAATCTTATTCTTATTTGTTCAATTTTGTAAATTGACATTATCCAAATAAAAAAAAGCTTTTGCTGCTGAAATAAAATTGATTCTGGAAAAGATATCTGCTTCATATTTGCATTTCAATCCCTTCGAAAGAAAAGAAAGAATATTCATGATACAGCAAATCTCAACCGAATTGAGAAGGAAATTCAAAGAATATTTGAAATCACATTCTAAACGTGAATGGTATTGGGAAATCAATTCTTTTTGCTTCGATTGAAACTGATTTAAAAAGAAGTGAAATTGAATTTTTATAATAGCTGATTGAATTCCCCGTACAAAGTTATTTTAATACAATTTTTATGAACTTACTTGTCAGGACTGAATTGAACTGTCATTTTTCATGAATTTTCATATTTTTCAATATCAGCTTACAAAGTGAATCCGGTTGAAGACAAGACATGGTGTTCTTCCCACATAATTTTTGCATTTACATGGTTTTTGATTTGTAGCCCAAAGCGCTCATATTTTAAAAAAATATGAAGCAAGTTGTCTAGAAAATTTATTTATTGTTAGTGGACATAATTTTTTTGCGTCTGCATTGATAAAATCGGCCTGCAATAAAATACACCATAAGCCATATGCTCATCTCAATACAAATTGGAAGTCATTAGTTACCTTCGAACACAGATCAATATAGGTAGGTCCCAGGGATCTATTATTACAATCACATAAATAATATGCTTCATTTTAAGTCCGATAGGGTCCTATTAAAAAGCAATCTAAAAGCAATAAAAAACAAAGGCTTCTTGAAAGTTTTATTTACGTCGAAAATCAATATAATGTATTTTAGACTGATAGAAAAATTATACAAAATAGTGATCTTATGTATGCTAGACCCTTGTTCACTTGACTTCGATAGCAACACTTTGTATGCAGTTTATTGTGTTGACTCCAGAATATTAATGCAAAGTACACAAAATTTTTCATATGAGCTTTAATTACCTCAATATCTTGTTAAATGGGGCATTTATATCAATTAATTGAAATGGAATTAAAAATTAGTGCCATCCAATTTACTGAAATAACCTTAGAACCTACAGACTCAGATAAATTTCCAAAAGAAATTATTCTTTGATTAAAAGTGACAAGCAACTGTTTATAATTTCTGTACAAAAGATAAGCTCAGCAGACTGAACAAAAACAATACGTTAAAAGTTGGAAAAAACAAAGCTTTTAACGATGAAAAAACAACACAATATAGAATCCAATTAGTGCGATGATAAATTATACTATTTACCCAGTGGTTGAACAAAAAGCTCTGAATTTATTCTGCGAAATGTGGACACATCTCCAAATTAACCATAAATACTTGACGCCATAAACACTTATTTTCTCAAACAGCAGATGGCTGAGCAGACATGTTTTTATTAATTCCGAGCGAAATAAACAAATACAAGCCGTGGAATACGATAAGTAAGTAAGTGAATAACCGGGCATTGAGAGTCATTGTGACTTCATTGCAAATTTTATCGCAGAACTTGAGATTTTCTCGTGTTACAAGTATTTCATCTAAAGTTACAAGAGGTGTTGTTTATTGTTTACAAAAGTAAATTGCCTTCGTTAAAAACAAAATGCTTTATTTTTGGCTGAAGGTCATCGTACTTTGTTAGAAATAATGAATGTATACTGAAAATGTTTTTGTAATTTATTTGAAAGTTAAAGAAAAAAAAATTGTTGGTGTTAAATATCGCATAGTAAGATATCAGTCAACGTACGCTGCTATGCTGTATTTTTTTCTTACCTGAATTTTTGAAAATATTCTAAAACTTGATCTGTGGGACGACTAGCTGAACAAAAGTATTTATGATGCATTCAGCATTTTATTTACATTCAGATACAGATTAAGTGATATTTTACTGCTTCTTAGGCAATTATATTATTTTTTCCTTAATAATTGAATTTTATTTGTACGAAAAGAGTTTCTTAATATCCCTGAAATTAGTAAGTCTCGTAGGTATTTGTATGAATGTATTCGTGTATAAAATCGAAAATATACATTAAAAAACAAATTCTTTGATTAACACGTTAAATGCCACGCCCGGTCCCTGGGAACCGGTACTTAAAAGCTCTCTCCGGATAAATGCATTTTACCAAGTAATTCTCTCACGAAAGCTTTTATGCTAATTGGGGCACTCAACGTGTTAACCAGTAAACTTTTATACCTAAAATAAGCACATAAAAGAAAGATGGGTCCAGGAGTTTTTCAGATATTTTCCTCACCGAATTTAAAATTCTTGTCTCGAGAGAAATGCGCTTAAAGCTTCGAAAAGCGTCTACATCAGATTAAATATGTCAGTATATTTTATAACTAACACATATAGAGTCATCTATTCCTAATTGTTGATTTGCCTTTACCTGCGAAGCATTCTTTCTCCCCGGATGTTTTGTTGGAGATCTACGTCTTTTTTATTCGGAACATCATGGGCGCTTCGATCAATACTAATTTCCATTGGCTATATGCCTTTATTAACCCGACGTGGGCACATGAGATTGTTGAAGACCCCAAATTTTTCCAGTTCCAGTTTTGAGACAACCTTTCAACTTAATGTTCATTGTAAATAAAGTTTCCCTTAACTAATATTATTAATTTTTGGATATCAATTTTTGGAATTGAATTATCGCTTAATATTTTAAGAACTGAACTTCTAAATATTCGATCAGCAGTATATAGTTACGTCCTTTAGAATCTTCACAGCAATTCGACAGACCTTATGCTACCTTTGTTGTAACTGCCAACTCCTGTGTAGAGTATTTTGACACTAGTTATTTTTTTTTTGTTTGTTCTATCTGCGCTCTGCGTAAATTCGATTCTAAGACGACCATGTTGATATTCTCAGTAGATAATAATTGCAGGCAGAGACGGTGACTAAAATCTGATTGAGAGGCACAAATGTGTTAATATTTGCGGTGGGCATGCACTTTTCAATACTGCAATTATATACAAAATGTGCGCACATGCTCAAATCCTGTCCATATAATTTGTATTCATTTTTTGGTGAACTATATTATAGTGTACTTATTAACTTGTTGGGTAATTTCAGAATTGTCAAACCGATATTTTTGAAACTACTGTTAATAAATTCGTACATAAGTCACTTTATAATAGATTAACTTCTCTTTTGAACTTATAAAGCACAATCAATAAATTCAATAAATGCTAGAAATAATTTTCCAAAAAATCACTGCTATAGTATAAACATAAATTTCCCACTGAACTGTACTCCAAAAACTTCCCCCCTAATTAGATATTCACTTTGGAAAACATTGTAATGAATGCATATCCGTTGTTTTTAGCAATTGGCCTGCAATTTACTATTTTTAGAACTGTCTGAATGAAAAATTATTTCCTATAATTTTCGGTGCAATCGATGTGTTTTCTGGGTCTTGTTTATTTTGCCATTGCCATTGTTCAAAGTAGCAAGAGAAACTTTCAGTACATACGTAAGCTCAGACGTATCTCACGTGATCGGCGGAAACGATAGTATCTCATTCGCTTGAATCGCTAGAATCTTGAAATTGTTGATAATTGAATCACATTGCAAAAATTTTATCTGCAAATACACATACCGTATGGTTTTTAGAACAATTTAGGGCAAGATGACGATGGCAGCGATTTTGGATCAATGATTAATGAGAAAATTTTTCCGTATATTGAATTGAGGTAGAATTTTATGGGGAGATTTTCTTAGCAATTCTTGCTTGCATCTATTATATGGTAATTCATGGGAAAAATACTTGACGATAAATACATATCTAAAAATAGAGTATTAATTTTAGAATTTTTAAAGCGTTTTCAACACAAATATTAAAACATTTTTCGTCATGAAATCAGTAATTTACTTACAGAGGGTCTGTTTCATGCTAGCAACCAAGCAATTCAAATTTATTTAATTATATACTAGAACTGTAGCGTGGTAGAGTGCTTTTAATTTGCTCCCTTACGTGAGAGCACATAGCTACCAGACGTGTACAGAGAACAAATTAGACTCAATTAAAGGACTTCAAGGGGTTAAATTCGCAAAGCTGACAGCAGCTGTAATTAAGCAAAAAGGCTTTGATATAAAACAAACGAAATATTTTGACTAACATGTTTTTAGGAGGAAATTGTTGAAGCTTTATTATTTATTTGAGGAATATTTTAGGAACCTTTTTAAGGTATATATTAATAATAAAGTATGTAGTCTAAAAATACATTACCTTTCATAAGGCGGTTTATCAATTCAATATACCTTTTTTATGCTCATCAAAAACCGTTTATGTGATCTGGTGAGAGGACTACTTTTAGAAAATTTTTTTGGTTGATGTTGCAATTGAGGATTGTAGATCCATTTGATGTGGTGTAGAAGATTTATTTCTAGTCCTCAGTTCTTATGCTTTTTACTTGTATGATTCAGTTTTATCAATTCTTTAGCAGCAAAATGTGAAAATTTCAAATTAGTACCTTATAATTAATATCTTCTGGCATTTTATCTGTTTCATAAACCACTGATCATCGTGTCTTTGTTTAACATCAGTGCTGAAAACAATCTTCTTCAGGTGATCTGAACTTCTATCTTTTCAGCATACAGTTTTTCCCCTCCATTATCTATATAACTTCTTTAATAAGTCAATAATAAATTATTCAACAAAATTTACCTGGCATGGAAAGTATAAACAAATTCGCAGAACGTCTTTCTTTATCACATCACGCTATGAGAATGTAAACTTTAAAAAGCTTTGCAAAATAAGCGGCAATCCCACCAATTCAGAAATCTTTCCGCGCTTTAAATAAACACAAAATGCACTTCAGTAAATATAAACAAACCGGGGGAAATGATATTAACATACAATAAAACTTATTCTAACAAATTCGCCCAGCTATTATTAACCTTCTCTCTCTCTTTGTCTCTTACTCTCTCCTTCTCGCTTTCTTCAATATTTTCTCACGATTATCAGCACTTTCTTAATCACGTGCTTATAGATCTGCCTCCCGGCTGCTTGCTCTTTTAGATAAAAAAAAATCTCTCGATCTAAACTAAGCTCTGGCCGTCTAGCGAAACAGTAAACAAGAAGCCAAGGAATAGTAAAGGAAAAAATATTGACGCGCATGCGCGAAAGCTTAAACTCAGTCTCAGATATACTTGAGAGTGTGAGATTTATTATAATTTTGAGAATTCTGTGGTGTGTAGTGCTTAACATGTGAGATAGTGATTAACGCGTTCTATACTATGGCAGTTTAATTGATCTGGAGTGCTTGAACCAGACGAGGAGTGCTTAAGATTAAAGTGGCGAATACGTCGCGATTTGAATATAAAATGGTGGGCAAGATTATAGCCCTTCGAGACCTAGAGAACTACAATAGCCGCCGCAGTAGCACCTATGTTGATCCGGACTGTGAAAAAATCTTTGATCTTCCTCTTTATATTGCTGGCAGTACTAATGATGTGACGGCGGTGTGTCAGTGTTGGCAATTAAGTGCAGGTATTCTTTTTTGATTTTTAAATTATTCAGAGAATTAAGATTTTGTAGGTAAATTAAGTCAGCTGTTAAGAAACAATTGTAGTTTTTTTTCCTTTTATTCGTTTGTTTTCGAAACTGACCTAAATAAGATTGCTTTTACTCGAGGGTAATCAACTTTATCGTAACTGGTCAGTGCTAGAAATATCTGAAATTGTCGAGCGTCTCATACTATGCCACTTCTACTGAATCCTACTGAATTAAATTGGATCCAAGTCATAAATTTTGTTTTAAAAGCAATTTGATCTTGGAAGTCCTTGTTGCTAATATCTAGAAAAAAATGGATCGTATATATTTTTCTGAGTACTGATAAGGATGAACTGTAGGGTCATAAGAATATGAATCAGTGTTTGTGTGCAATGAGTCAGTCCATTTTAATGATTTATTGAATTTGTTTAAAATTTTCTGAAGATTACGGTTTGTTTGGTAATTTTTTACCATTTACTTTTTCAGGCAAATTTTATGAGACTTAGATTATTTTCGTTTTAATAGTTAAGAGCATAATATTTTTTTATTTATTATTTTTGAATTTTTTCATATAATAAAAATATTTTTTGTTAACAGAAAAGCAAATGAGAGATATTTTTTAAAAGTTTGATAACACAAAGTTATGCAAAATATTCTGCAACTATTTTTTTTAATTAAAAGAATATAATTCTTCTATGGTTGCCTGTATTTCCATTTAGAAAGTTTATATATTATAGAAATTCAAGTGGATGTAGCTCCATCTTATATTAAAAAGGATAAAAAGGAATTAGAGCGTTTTGGATTTTCTGTTACCGAATCTAGAATTCAAAGGAGTTACCATTTTCTAAAGCGTGAAAGAAAAAAATTGATAAATGTTCAAAATTATTCCTAATTCTGAGTTATTCCATACGTACATTCATTACCATATGGTAATCATATTGACCATCCAGCTAAGGCTGAATATTTCTCGTGCAATAATCGGTGTTCTAAAAAAAACTACGCAATTTTCATTAACAAGTATTTTATTAAATTAACATGTAATAAACCAATAAGGTATACAAAAAAGTTCTAATAATGTTGAGTTGAAATAAGATCATAACAACGGACAGTATCAATTCGAACTTTTGTACACATTACATATATTTATACTTTTATACAATACTCAATATTTAATGCAGTTTTTGAGTTTGGTTTATGTTTGAAATCAATTATTCCTCGCACATTTGTCGGATTCCCCTTTTTCTCTTTATTTCTTCTAGTATTTTAAATTCTTTATTTTTCTCAGAGTGAATAAGTACCACTTTTCTGTCCACGGCGTTCTCTCCAGCTGTATTAAATGTTTCTATTCATGAATCAATCCCTTCGCGAGTGAGAATTCTGTTGTCTCTTAATCTCTTTCCCCCAGACCCATCGAATTCCATTCCACCATCAGCCCTACGGCATACTGATCCGAAAACGCCCGGCTCTCATCATCCATCCATCCTCTCAATCTGTTTCCATTGCCATTTACCACTGTATCTCTAGCATTATCTAACATTGTCTAGCATTCTCTCTTTCCGCACCCCACAATATCCAACTCAGATCTTTCCCGTAGTGATATTATTCATTTCAATATTTCCCTGAAGTCCTCCTGTCTTACACTCGGCTGGACATATATGTTATACTGCCCACCAGTGCTCTACCTAATCCACTCTGTGGTCCCCTCCCTACCCAGAAACACTTCTATCAGCGCCAATGGGGAACGTGTACGCCTTGTTTCCACTCCCGAAAATGCAATATCCTCTCTCACCAGGATCACTACACCCTGATTCAAATTTCTGACCATTCATTCAGCTTTTAAAAATAACGGCACTACAACCCTTTTTCTTCTCAGTCTTCGTCTTCCCCTGCATCCTCTCGGCTATTCATTTAGATACCTACTTATGAAGAGTTAAAATCAGCGGCATTAAGTGGGGTGTGAAATGACTATATAAAATGAAAATTAATAACTTATAGAAGAAATAGCATAGGTGAAAGTAGTGAACTCTGTGATACACAAATGAAGTAATTGATTGACTGGACAAATTTTATTAACACAAAGAAGATTTATTCGCAAGTGAAAAAAGAAGTTTGGAATGTAAGTTTTTCTATGTTTGCCTACAGCAGCAATTCTAAATATAGTGAACTCCAGCTTCAGAATTATGTTTAGTTTTCAGAACATATTGATAATTTCTTAAATTGTGTCTTGAAAGAACTTATCAATTATCGTTGACTGTTTTTACATACCTAACATTTTACGTCAGTAAGGTATTCAACTAATAAATTATATATAAGTGACGCATTCAAATTAATGAACTTTGGTCCGGAATTGTTTTTCAGGTATATTATCAATTTGACTTAAGCAATAAATTTTTACTTAAAATTTCCTATGCAGAAGAGAGGAAAATTAAATAAATTTTTGCGTTATAGACGAGGCATTAAGTCGAAGTTGACGCAGTACCTATTACGTAGTAGGTAATATTACAAAAATACTATAAAAGCATTCGCCTCCTTATTTATTACTCTACTCGGGCCTTCATTTTATTCAATTATCAGTTATCACAAGTTTCTGCGTTACATTTATCAGAGTAAAATTTTCCTTTCAAATTGTATCTAATCTCCGTTTGACAGTCATGTTTATCTCATAGTTTCAAAAGCTTCTTATTTTTATTTTTTTTAATAGCACTTCACAGAATTTTTATTGTTTTCAACTCTCTTACACAATAAATCCTTATATTTACTTTGATTGAAAGCTTTGAAGCAATCGATTATTTACAGTAGTATTGATTAAAAAATAGATCATCAAGATACCTAAAATGGATAATATTACTAGATAACATGATAAAGTTTAGAGGCATTGTATAGATTACCAACCCGATTTTGGAAAGAAAAAGAAACTTATTGATAATGCTGTATTATAAAAGATATAATTTCACTGCAAATTGCAAAAACATCGTCAGATATAGAATCAAATGAATAAAAATGAAGTAAATACTTTTACTGTTATTGCAAACAAATTTTCCAATTTTTTGTGGCAATCGTCAAGTTTTATTCAGGAACACAAAGCATCTGTTAAAGTATTTACTATTCGACTTAAGCAAAAGCAATTACTTCAATTTTACTCAGTGCCTTTACAGAGCTTGTAAAAAAATAATAAGCTTTTTGTAATTAGATATTTTAAAATTATCAAACTTTGCAATACGAACTAACATTAATACTTCCGCATGTTTTTCCTATTAAACTGAACATTTCAGGCTTAACTTGAATCTTATCAAAGTTAAAACGGAAGTGTCCGAGTCTAAGATACAAATTATTCAACACTGCAAGGCGGACATCGAAGAATATTGAACTCTTTTTTGTGAGCGCTTTAAAATAGGAGAAGGTGGGCTCATAAAATTGTTGGACCATTTTTGGTCATAAAAAAGGGATTAATATTCTTACTCAAGGCCAGCTCATGGCTTTTAGTTTAGAAGGTTTTGGCTCTATGACTGTAATCATTGTATTGGGCAAGCACCTCTTAATGCCCATACATGGTAGAAAAATGGGATCACTTTTTTAACACTTTGACTGTCATGTTACACCCATTTATGGGTGAGACTTAAAAGCTCTCTTAAAAGCTTTGCAATAATTAATTCAGATTATGTTAGTAATATTGTAGCTTTTTTCTATCCAATATTTTTTTCTTTGTTTGGTCTAATCTCATCTGAAAAGATTCCACTCCTGTTAGTTAGGTACTCATTGTAAATTCAAGTTTCGCACAGATTATTTGAATATCCCTGGATTTTTGTAATGCTCTCCTGCACCATTTTACAGGAGCTTGACTTCCTTGAGACGTTGAATGCCACAATTAGTATAAAAGCTTACGTGAGAGAACTACGTGTTACGCTGCATTGAGAGCAGAGAGAGCTTTTAAATGGCACGTAACGTGTTAAGCATAAGTGCTTGCGTAAAATTCGTTAGAATTGACTCATAACTGTCACGCTTTATTATTTTGAACATAGCGGTGTTATTTTTACCCATAATAGTCCTTTGAAGACAATCCTTCGCATAGTTCGTTCTGAGAGATTACGCTAAATTTTTTAAGTGATCTAAGGACAATGAAAAATAGATTAAGACTTTATTATCACATGAATTTCTTAATCGAAGAAAAAAATGCCTCTTGTTCTGATCAACTTTAAAAATTATAAATAATCATTGACTGGAAATTTTCTTCCTTACATTATCTACATAAGTTATTAACGGTCTATACATTATTATTAAAATTAATGTGCGCCGCCCTTTTAAATAGTTTACAAGGAAATATTGAACGATATAGGGTTTGGTTTGATTGACGAAGTTTTCAAGGATATATGAAATTACTTACAGCAGAGTTTGCTTGTAATATTGATAACAAAAATGGCAAAAAGCCCGTAAATGTTTCCAGAAAGGAAAGATAAGAATGAATTTCTAAGAAAATCTACTTCATTATGTAAAATTTTCTCCAAAAATGTTTACCTTGCCCATTTTATTAAATTGAGAGCTTCCTACGTTCATAGATATTATCATCAGAATTCTTTATACATATTTTTGAGATAGTTATTTTTCCGCAAAAAAGGTAATGTGGCCATCAGATATTTTCCTTAATGCTTTAGTAATTTAGAATGTGTTAAGGTGTTTACATTTGTTCTAAATCAATCCTCTTTTTATTTCAGGGAAAAAGAATATCTTAAAATCATTTTCGGAAATTCAACCTCTGATTCAACAAGGAAAAAAACGTGAAGTGAAATTAATCATTCGAGAAAATTCATGGCCCATAAATTCTCCTATTCGCTCCCTACTGTGGCCTGCTTTGTGCGGACAGCATCAAGTCGGAAAAAGTATGTTGGAAGGTTTCTATTGGGATATGGTTAATCAGGTATGTTAGCAACACAAATATTTCCAAACAAGTAATATATTTTTAAAAATTTCAATATGAAAGGTTTTTGGTACAACAGAACTTCCAGAAAAACCAATAATGCTACCACCATTTGTTGATTCAGCCCATTGCTTGCCATATCATCTAACACGTAAAGGCCGTGCAGTTGCAGACAGGATTGTCAACGTCCTGGGATATGCCTGTCCTGACATCACGTACAGTCCAACGTTGTACCCCATCACATCAATTCTACTGCATTTTATGTCAGGTGAGTGAAAATATATTTATTCCTTGTTCTACAATAAAATACAGGCTAACGTACTATACCGGCTAAAAATACCTCCGAGAATTGCTGTTATGGATTATTATATCCACGTAAGTGTGCAATTTAATGACGCAATTTAATTTTTATTGCCAGTACTTTGTATAAATTTAGAAACAGCAAAATGGCAGGCATTCTTTTCGGGATTAATTTGTCGCAGATAGGGGTGCGCCCCGAAGTAAGTCTATTTGCAGGGAAAATGACACCCTATAAATCTTAAAGTTGGCAATTTATCAGTTTGAATCGGTTTATATCTCACATTGTCTTCGTATTGTTGTCATTGGAATTAAAATGAAAATTTAGATTTATTTTGGGACCTTGTGATATTAACCTTAGCTTTTTCCACGTTCATTCAAATGGGTGATATCGGGAGAAATGTTATATTTATGTAAGCCTCGTGGACGTAAATTGTAGACATTTTGTCTGATGTTGTTATCGCTTTATGAAAGAAAATGATATGAGAATTTTAGTTGCTGGAATGTGATTACAGTTTCTTAGTTATGTACTAATTTATACAGCCAATCTTGTTATACGTGATGCACAAACTTCTACCAACAAGAATAATAAAATCTTTCATATGGGGGGAAAATAATCATGGGTAGAATAAATGAGGTAAAAACTAACTTTATAGGGGATCTTTTTGACACAAGAATTGGCTTTGATGTAGTACGCGCACGTAGGTATATAGTAGCACACCTTAACACCTTTGCAGGTAGTACAAAAATGCGCGGTAGCCGCAAGTACTTCGAAATCTGACCAAAGCTCTTTATAAAATATGATAAGTAGTTCCATTAATCATCAAGCATCAAGTTTCTAAAATATAATTGTTATACAACCCCCACCTGAGAAATTTTAACCTGACAAATTTTGCAAGTCAGCCACAATTTTTGGTATGAAAATTTTATTTTCCAACATTCCAGTGGTTTAGCAAGTACAATTCTTGTCCTGCCTTTTGCAGGATTCGTACTTACGCCCACAGAGGAGGAAATCTGCAGACGTGCGCCTCACACTACTCGGCCACCGACGTGGATGGTTGAATTTTAGAAAATGAAATCAGATTGTCGAGAAGTTTCGTTTCTGGTTTCATAAAGATACACACGAGTCCGATAATGAATCCGAACCAAAGCTTTCCAACTACAGTAGTTTCCGCATTGCTTGTATCACCTTCATTCACGAAAAATAAAACAAAGCACACGAAGTCGAGATTCTAACCAGACCGCTTAAAGATCAATTTTCATTTCAGATACTTTTAAAAAAGATAATTAAATTTGGGATTTTTGGAACACGACGTAGACTTAACTACTGCGAGTACTACAGTTTTGACAATGATTAGAGTTACTAAGCCCTGCCAACACAATCTGTGTGCAGAACTGAATTCGTGAAAGTTTCCTATATCATTAATTTATTAATGTTATTAATTTTTTCTAAAATTTTTAATGGAAATGGGATCAACAAGCCCCTTTTGTATCTCTTTAATTTAAAATTCAATTCATATCGTTTCAGGATGTCATTTTGTCAATTTAATTCCTTTTTGCTATAAAATTTTCCTTCTAATTGAATGTCAAATAGAAATATTCATAAGGTGCCAATAAATGAAATTGACCCCTCGAATTCCTTTTAAATTTTTAACAGAATCTAAGCGAACTCTGAGAAATAAACGACAACTCAATTTTCTTTCACTTTTCAACTTTTCAAGAAGCATATAAAACATTTGGGGTGTAGCAAAGGAACTTAAATTGACATCATTTGATTTGAGGAACTTTTTATATTTCGAGGGATGAAATCAGGCCAATGGTCTCATCTCTTCAAAAAGTTCATACTTCAATAGGTTTTTTCTCGAAAAAATGGTTGGCATGATTTCATTGCCTAGGCATCTACCCTTGTTGAATCTGAATAGCAAGCACGAGTGACGTGACCCACTTATCCCGCAATATTATTTGAGAATCCAAATTTTTTTCCTCAAGCTATAAATTTTTACAATGCAGAGGCGTGGATTGAAATGGATAATTAGTTGTTCGGGAACCATAAAATGAAAATAAATTTACAAAGTAAAATGGGAACATAAAATTAATTTTAGCGTAAAGTATGTAGGGCTATTTTATGGAAATGGTTAGCACTAATTTCTCACTAATTTCTAGAAATAATCAGCTTATGTGCAACAAAAGGATTTGCGTTTATCCTGGATCAATGTGATGCAAAAGGGTTCAATCAATTTGCGGTTTTATACGAATTGCACCGTCAGTAGTTGGTCTGATAAGCGACAAAATAATTCGAGCTTCATTAATGCCTGAATTCACTGGGTGAGACATGAAATTGCCATAATCAGTTGTCTACACCTGTACACCAAATATGGTATTGATTTGATAGTCGTTTGTTCACGTCATATACCATACTTGAGTTGGTTGTATATGTTTGAATGTAGAGTTTGGTGGGCAAAGAAGGCCCCCATTTCTCAGTTTATTTGGTTCAATTGTCGACATCCTGCTTACACAAGACCTTAAGAATTTTTAAAGCTAAATGATTACATGGTTGTCGTAACAGACCAGATATGTAACTGCTTGTAATTAACAAGAAAGTATCTCGTTTGTTTCGAAATCTTTCTGATAAGATACCCTTGATAGGCATAATATTAGAACTTTTTGAATTTATATTCGGAATTAGAGAAAAAGTTGATTTTGAAGTACCTGGATATTATATATCACTCGAATAACAAAGTGAATATGTATATAGAAATCAAGTCATTTAATTTTTTATAACATTAAATACTAAGAGAAGTGTTTGGACTGTAAAGCTATAAATATCTTTTGAACCGGTCTGTTCAGAATAAAACAGGAAAATTTGTTTTACTCTGAACATATTCACGCTGCTAATTTGTCTAATAATTGAATAGCTTGAATTATGATTCGCCATGGTTAGTATTGTCATTTTCCCTGATATTTGACATGTTTCATTTGCTAGATTAAAAGTGCCATTTTTTAAAATTGCGATAGTAATTAGTAGTTAATACGGGTATGCCACAAGGTTCTCCACTTTCTCCGATTCTATTTCTAATATTTATAAATGAGCTTCTGAACACAGTTTTAATCGAATATATAATTTTAAATATAATTAAGATCTCAGAATTGATTCTTGATAGATAGAAATATTTCCTATATTTCCTGACTAAGTTTACTTAGCACTCAGCAATGTACCTTATCAATGCTATTACGAAAATTGAATCTACCTAGTTTCCCTAGTATACGTTTTCCATATCAACTGTGCAAGTAAATTGTTTTATAGGATTGTTCTGTAAGCTCTGACAAAGCCATAGAAAAAGACGCGATTCATGGATATTTCTCCGGTTAATTTTAAACTCCACAAGAGAGAAGCTATCTATAAAGACACTTTACTCCCGGGATCGTTACATAAATTATTTGCATTCAGTCATTAAAAGTGAATTAATTTTGTTCAAAAATCTGAATTAATTTCAATATTTTCAAATTGTTTGAACAAGTGACGAATTGCTCTTATTGATAACGGCTAAAGCAATCTTCTTTCAGTTTGAACTACCTCAACTACTTATAGTCAGTTCTATCCGGCATGAGTAAATCTTAAACAGCGTAAATCTGTCATTTCTTCGTAAAACTGCGTCTCAGGCTCAGACATGGTCTCTTCATCATAATTCAGCTGGAAGTTTTCTTAGTGGACTATCTCAAATTGACCCCCCTTATCAGGAGACATTTTCTCTTATCGTTTTAGTTATCAGTAGTTATTATTTAATATTGATGTCCCTGTATTCTACCTTATCACTATTAAGTTGTTTACCGGACGGTTAAAAATTCAGTCTAACTATGTAGAGGTATTTGTACGCTATAAATGTGGATTATTAAGTATATTAAAGGCTCTTAACCCATGATGTATAATTCTGC